>CAJUYI010005143.1:2012-16409 GCA_910591695.1 Galerucella pusilla
TCCATGCTTATCCCACGAGTTGGGTCGATCAGTGGTCCGCCTCCGGGTGACGCCCATTCCGGAGGTAGGACTATATACTGCAGAGGTCGTCCGGTGTCTGCAGGTTTTATCGACTTCGCTGTCGGTTGTTTATAAAGGTGTTCTCCTCGCGGGCCAACCAATGAAGGTAAGCCCCTCGTTCGTGGTTACCAATCGACATCTCCACACAGTGCCCCTTTTTTCTTTTTCTTGTGGGTCGTTGAAGATTGGGCCAAGTTTACGATGTTAATCAAGTTGAGTGTCGTTGTAGCTACGGGAGCCGGGGTCGCTATTTCCCGTATCTCTGTTCTTATGAGAGCAGAGATCCATGGCTTTGAGCTGTTCTTAGTTTCACCACTCTTCCTCGACCTTACCGGCATGGGTGGCCCTGCAGTGAGTATACACTCCCGCCGGCATCGCTCTCGGAATCCTTGCAGCTACTGAGCCCACTCACCACGACAAGGTCTTACAGCTTCACGAGTGGGGCAAGGTAGGGACAGAGAAAGAAACATTTTATGCTCCTGGGTCTGATTTCAACTCTCCCAGGGAGCGTTGGAACCAAACCACGGTGAAATGGCCCACCTACCTTTCGGCATATGACCTGGAACTACACGCTATCTAACCAATCCACTGACAAGTAAAACACCATCCCATCAGCCACACTCCTGTAATGATGTAATATGTGTACTCTTGTCCGTTCTTCCAAGGTTAGGCCATAGAGGGTATATAACTAAAAACACATGTTAACTATATCAACTTAACTTTATTACTACCTCAAATATATTCCTTGAATATCGAGAATAGCCAAAACATATTTTCTGTTTGCTAATCGGCACATGCTGCTTACACAGCATTACCCATTTCTCGATATTCAGCATAGATCTATTGACACATACATATTACAAAATAATATTTTATTGCAACTAATTTCCTGATGTGAACCTGAGCCACATGACATGGCACTCGGGTCGCTCACCTTATAAATATAGTTAGCATTGTAATACAAAACTTTAATTTCAAATGAAATATAAATTCTTAATATTATATCATCTCACCTCCCGGGGGTAAATGAAAGAATTTTTATTATAGTGGCCAAAATAAAAATTATATGGTTTTAAATGAAACTAACTTTTAATATACTCTAAAGAAAATTACAATGTATAAGTATTATAATAACTGAAATAGACATAACTAAAATATATATAAAACTGAAATACAATAGTAATACGATTATCCTTATTAATTTACATAAACAAACAAAACTAACCTAAGACAATTAAATAAAAACGACCTTAACTAAACATAATAAACAATCAACATCACGCTTTAATGCGTGTTTTGTTCTGTTTTTATGAATAGTGCATTCCTTATTGTTTTTAATTATTTTTACATTAGAACCTAAATCTTCTACGACCTCGTAAGGACCTTCGAATAATTGTTGTAATTTATCGCCCGTCTCATTTTTCACGTATAACTTATCTTGCGGCTGATAATGTATAGGATTTGCATTTTTATCGTAACGAGACTTTCTTTTGATTTTCGAGATTTGGAGGTTGTTCCTTGCGTCTGCCGCTGCCCTTTGCAATTTATATTTTAGTTCAAGAGGATAATTGTCAAAATTATACAGAGGATCTATTGTATTTGTCAAAATTATACAGAGGATCTATTGTATTTGTCAAATTTGATGGTAAAATTGCCTCGAAAAGAGAGAGACAAACAACACCACATGCAGATGGATAAGATCCATGCTTGAACATAGGAGAATATCGGCACATATGCATGATACAACGTACACCGTCAGGACAACTAAAGGGTGTCCTCAAGGTGGAGTACTTTCACCACTACTGTGGAATTTAATTGTGGATGACTTGATCTGCACACTAAATGATCAAGGCATATGGACGCAGGGCTTCGCGGATGACCTTGTGATTGTCACCCAGGGAAAATTCCCAGAGACGGTCGCAAATGTCTTACAAGAAGCACTGCGAATTGTGGAAGACTGGTGCCTTAAAGAGGACCTAACAGTCAATCCAAAAAAAACCGAACTAGTTGCTTTTACGAATAGAAGGGCTCTTCCAGAGGGCAGGGTACAACTGTTCGGAGAAGCACTCGAAATATCCAAAGAGGTGAAATACCTGGGAGTGACCCTCGACTCTAAATTGAATTGGAGGGCACACCTGGAAAGAACTACTACCAGGGCAACCAGACTATTTTGGCAATGCAGAAGAGTTATGGGAAAAACCTGGGGAATAAGACCTGAGGTGGTACACTGGCTTTACACAACAGTGATTAGGCCTATGGTCACCTATGGAACGGTAGTCTGGTGGAGAAGGACAGAAGTGTCCTCAGTAGAGAACAAATTGGCTACAATCCAAAGACAAGCTCTCCTCGGTATTACCGGGGCAATGAACAGCACGGGCACGTCATCAATGGAAGCCCTTATAGGCCTCCCTCCTCTGGAACTTTTTGTTAGGGCAGAGGCGATGATGGCGATTCTTAGACTGAAATCGGGAGGCATGTGGACCCCGAACAATGTACGTGGGGGACATACCGATATAACTGGGACAATACTAGACGAACCAAACTTTCAGATGGGTCTGGATAGTATGATACCAGAGAATATATTCACTGAGCGAGTGAATATTATCATTCCATCTAGGCAACAGGTGATGCACTCGGGAAATCCCGGGGATATCAGCTGGTTCACTGATGGATCTAAAACTAACCATGGCACTGGGGCTGGTATAAATGGACCTAGGAAGAAAATGTTCTTCAGCCTTGGTAGATACACGTCTGTATTCCAGGCAGAAACATTTGCTGCTATAGCCTGTATTGATGAAAATATCAAGAGGGGTTATACCGGACAAAGAATAAAAATATTCACTGATAGCCAGGCATTGCTGAAGGCTATCAGCAATCCTACCACGAAATCTAGACTGGTTAAAAACTGCAAAGAGTCCCTTAATAAGCTGGCAAGAGACAACACAGTGTCTCTAGTATGGGTGCCGGGACATGAAGGGACTGCTGGTAATGAATTGGCGGACCAGCTAGCTAAACAAGGCTCTAAAGGAGACTTTATAGGTCCGGAACCGTTCTGTGGAATCACAAAGGATTACATAAGAGGGGAAATCCGGAACTGGCTAGACAAAGAACACCAAATTAAATGGAGGTTGACAGAAGGTCATCTTCACACAAAAAGTCTACTGAAAAAGGTAAACAAAGAACTCTCAACCAGTTTATTGAAACTGAGCAAGAGACACTTGAAGACAGTAACCGACCTGGTTACTGGACATTGCACTCTAAGGAAACATTTGTACAGAATGGGAATAGTCAGTGAACCTTTCTGTAGGAAGTGCGAACTAAGGGATGAAACACCTATTCATATATTCTGCTCATGTAAGAACTTAGAAGGACTCAGACAGAAGCATTTTGGAAAGGAAACTATACAACCATCAGAACTACTTAAAATCCCCCCAAATAAGCTAGTGGCCTATATAGAGGACACGAAACTTTTGGAGTGGAAGTAGATAACATTGGGAATGGTACAATGACTTAGGTCAAGTGCCCGGGCTGTTGAGCACAACCCAAACGTTTGAATGAATGAATGAAATGCCGATTTTCCGAAAATTAGCTCGTATGGCGTATATTTGGTCTCTGTATGAACTGTATTATTGAACGAGAAACACCAATATTGCAGCCACGAGCTCCACGATTCTGAATATTTAGCCACTTGCATTCTTAAGTAGACTCCTAAATTTTTGTGAGTGCTCCTAATGTTTGGTGGTGATATGCTGTTGAATTTAATTGATTAATTTTTAGAAGATTACATGTCTCCTTGAATATACTCGACATAAATTCAGTGCCCTTATCCGTGAGGATTTCTTGGGGTATACCATACCTCAAAATAAAATTTTCCACAAATGACTTAGCAACCGTAGTGGCTTCTTTATTTTTCAAAGGGTAGCATTCAACAAATTTACTTAGATCACATTGTAAGGTTAGGATATATCGGTTACTTTCCGAATCCTCTTCCAATGGACCAACGAGATCTAAATGAATTTTTTGAAATCCGTTCCTTGCTGTGGTTGTGAGTTCCATGGGTTGTTTATGAGGTTTAGAATGCTTATAGCGTTGACAATCTTCACATTTCTCAATAAACCGTTCAACATCCCTGTGTAAACCTGGCCAAGAATATGATTTTCTTATATTATGAAACATTCTACTTATACCGGCGTGACCTCCCGTTAGTAAAATGTGGTAATCATTCAAAATAATTTGTCTGGTTTCTTTATCATTAATATTCTTTACACCTTTTACAACTGATATTTTTATACCTAGCTTTTTTAGTATGTTTGAGAATTTTAAAATATTTTCCAGGATTAGTGCGCACTCCTGATTTTTATATATAATTAATTCCGGAATTTTATATATTTCCATAACTGTCTTCAGATTTCTCAACGTAGTACCTAAGTCTATCGCTGATCGAGGGTCCTGAAGTATATAAACAATATTTAAATCTTTTATACATATTAAATTTTCTTTTTTATAATCAACCATTTTATCTTTTATTAAGCTATTAAATTCCTCGGTATTTACAGGCCTCAGTTCAAAACAATTCTTTGGTGCTTTTATCAACTCAACAATTCCAGGGTGATCAGTCCTTTTATTTGTAGAGTTTCTAACATTACCTTCCGAATTTTTTGTCTGAGCTCTAGTCATGACGTAATTTGTTGCATCTATAACTTCGTTCATTTCTTTTAAATTACCTGAAGAGATCTCTATTCTCGATAGAGCATCGCTCGTAACATTTTCTGTTCCTCGTATATACTTTACGACAAAATCATATTCCGCTAACGCTAATCTAAATCTAGTTAACCTACTACAAGGATTAACCATATTAAATAAATAAATCAATGGTCTGTGATCGGTGTGTATTCCAAACTGTCTTAGATATAAATACGGTCTAAAATGCTTTACCGCCCAAACAATGGCTAATAATTCTTTTTGTATAGTTGGGTAATTTCTCTCAGCTTTATTTAGCATTCTGCTGGCGTATGCAATTGGTCTGTCATCCCCATTAGATAGAACTGCCCCGATTGCTTTGCCTGATGCGTCAGTTTTTAAAATAAATTTATTGTCAGGAGAAAAATTTGGATATTGTAGCACCTCTGGATTTCTTAAACAACATCTTAATGTATCAAAAGCTTCTTGACATTCATCTGTCCAAACAAAAGGAATTCCTTTTCTCGTTAAGGCATTTAACGGTGCCGAAATTTCAGCAAAGTTTTTAATATATCTCCTATAATAATTTACAAATGCCACAAATCGCTTTACAGCACTTGCATCGTTTGGTATCGGATATTTTTCGATAGCTTCGACTTTTGAAGGACATGGGCAAATACCTTCAGCCGAAATTACATTCCCCAAATATAAAAGTTCCTTCTTTAAAAATTCACATTTATTTGGATTCAATTTCAAATTTACCTTTCTTAATCTTTGTAAAACCTTTACTAAATTTCTGTTGTGAGTAGTTAAATTTTGGCCAAATACAATTAAATCATCTAGATAAATAAAAGCACACTCGTAATTTAGACCTGCCATTGCTACTGTCATAGCACGAGAAAAAGAACTAGGACTTATTTTTAATCCCATCGGTAGACGTTTCATTTGAAATTGACCTTTGTCGGTACTAAAAGCTGTAAATGGTCGACTAGAAGGGTCTAGTTCGATTTGGTAATACCCTTGTGACAAATCAAGGTGTGAAAAATACATTGCGCCTGAAAGCGAATCTAAAATATCCGTAATACACGGCAAGGGAAATTTATCATCCATTATTTGTTTATTTAGTAACCTGTAATCTATAACTACGCGCCATTTTTTATTTCCTGAATTATCAACTTTTTTTGGAACTAGAAGTAAGGGAGACGAAAATGCTGATCGCGCTTCTTCTATAATATCGTTCTGTAACATTTCTTCAATTTCTTTGTTTAAAATTTCTTTTTGAGCATGTGGTATTCTGTAGGGTTTTACATATACTGGTTTAGCATTATTTTGTAAATAAAATTTTTCTTTATATATATTGGTTACCGTTAATTTATCATTTCTTAAATGAAATCTATCAGAAAATTTTGTGCAAATTTTTTGAATTGAGAACTTTTCTTCTTGATTTAAATGATCTAAATGTAATGACCTTATTAATTCATCAGCTCGTTCCACTAGTATATTGTTACTGTCTCCAAAGTTACATAGTTCAAAATCACTCATTAGCTCAACTTTGGGTTTAAAATTTTTTATTATTACCTCCTGGTCCCTAACATTTAATATTTTGACTGGTATTGTGTTATTAATTGGCCTAGCTAAAATTCCTCCTACAAAAACGCCTTCGCATATTTCTTCCTGTTTGACAACGCAATCTTGTGTTATGTTATCAACTTTACAATTTAAAATAATTTCACATCTTGCAGGTATTAATGTGTACAATTCAAAATTTGAAACCATAGGCAAAACGACTTTGTTGCCTTTGTAAGAAAAAGAAAACTCAAATGTTTCGTAATTTATGATCACTTGGTATCTGTAGAAAAAATCTGAACCTAAAATACCGTTCATTTCCGTATTAAATTCTTCAACTACCTGAAACTGATGGTACAACTCTACCCTATTAGTACTTAGCGATACATTTGCAGAACCTATCGAAAAAATTGAACCTGCAATTCCTTTTATTTTAATGCTATCTCGAGTATTTATAATAACATCCTTACTTATGCAATTTTTGAAAATAATACTTGTTGACGCCCCAGTGTCTACTAAAAACTTAACGTTTCTGCTTTTACTTGATAATTCTATGAAATTTAAGTAGATAGAACAACAGGGATTCTACTTCACTACTTCAAAAATCTCCGCTTGGTGGCGCTGAGAGTGGCGCGGCAAATTTGAATGTAGTCATTTTTAGTATTTCAATGCAGGCCGCCATTTTTAGTCCTGTTGTATATTTAAAAGCGTCAGCCATTTTTAGTCCTGTTGTATATTTAAAAATCTGAAAAAAACTTCAGTGAGATTCGATCCCACAACCTTCGCGTCCATAGCAAGGCATTCATCACATGCTGCCATAAGCTCTCATGCATATTATTAGCGAAGAAAGGTATTGCTGCTGCAATGTGAACAGCGCGCACACCGTACGCTTCTTACTGTAAAATGTGACGTAGTCGAGAAAGATCCGTTAGGATGATAAGGTGGCGAGGTCGATAACAGCGCGCGCACCGTACGCTTCTTACTGTAAAATGTGACGTAGTCGAGAAAGATCCGTTTGGATGATAAGGCGGCGCGGACAAAAAAATTTAATAAAATATCATCGTGTCACCAGAGTGTTCTTTTGTAATATGTCTTCAGAAGAGAACAGTCATCGTTTTGAGGAGTTCATTAAGAGTAAATTAGACATTGCTTTTTACGAAGATAAAAGTGAGGTTATAAATCAATTGGAAAATCTTAGTTTATCTGATAAGAAAGTGACGTGGAGAAGTCTTCACTGGTTGTCTGAAGAGGTCCAAGCCCGTAGACTGCCGCAAACTACTTATCCGTTAAGACGTATTCAACCTACACCATGTTCAACAGATCAGAAGGGGATATAAAAAATGGAATTAATAACGTTTTCGCCATGTCATGTGTAATATTAGTGGCTGTATTTGTTTTAATTTTGAAAATTATCTTAAAAATTGTAAAACGAAAATTCCAATCTTCATGTAATATAAAAGTTGATGAATATACTGAGTGTTTTAATAAAACCCATGTTTTTTAAAAAAAACTTTATTTATAATGGTAATACAGTATTTGAAAACCAGTGGCGGAGGCGTTGTACATTTCTTTCGGTACACGAATATACTCCAGTGGCGTGGCAGGGGTTTGGATCGTGGGCAAAGTTTCCTGTTTCACACGGCGTACCATCAAATTTGCAAACGTCAATAATATGTGGAAAAATACCGAAAATGTGGCATTTCTTTTGCAGAAACTCGGCTTTTTGTTGTCCTCGAACGTAAATGTAGTCTGCGACATACAATAACTTGCTTTCTAATATTTCATTTACTTTAGAATATTCTACATCTCCTGAAGAGTATCGAATGCCGTGCACATTTCTTTCCAAGTATGATGTGGTCTTTTTGTCCTCGTTGCTCAATGTGGAAAACGGTTGCGGTGGTAAAAATATGTAATGCGAACTTTTGAAGCCAATTTCTATGGTGAGCTCTTTGGCAACGAAAAGACCGTCTGCGACAAAGCCTTGAATGTCTACGAATGCTACTCTCATGTTGACGTCTGCTCGAACACTAACTCTGATCAGCAACTAGTTCAAGCTTTTAACAATTTCGGTGAGGGGGAAGTATTCCATCACGCATAGCATAAAAACAATTTCACCAAAATGCAAAATATATTTTAAACTGATCGAGAAGTATAAATGTCACTTTTGACATTTCGTTCATTTCGAAAAAAATCAACTTCTAAATAGACCAAGATGTAATGTAAGTGAAGCAGCTTCCGACGATGATCATTCTTTTAGAGTTAAATCAAAATGGTCAAAATTTGATTTGAAATGGTATTTCCCTCAGGCAACTCTGGCAAATCCAGAATATCTTGAAGTAACCAAAAAGGCTTTTGAAGTGTGGAGTAACAGTTCAAAGTTTAAATTTGAATTAATACACAAAACACGACCTTATGCTCCCGATATAACTATTACAGTTGTACGGGGAAAGCACTATTTTCGAGCAGATTGCCAAGGTAGAGATGAGTGCTCCAGTACATTTGATGGTCCCGGAAAGGTGTTGGCACATGCTTATTTCCCAAAAGGCAACAGTTGTGTAGAGCTTCATATTGATGGTGATGAGAAGTGGGATTTAAGTTTGGATGGATCAACTTCAGAAGATCAGACTAGTCTACTTATGGTATTAATTCATGAAATTGGGCATATCCTAGGAATTGCTCACAGTGATATTGAGTCAGCAATAATGTATCCATGGTATCAATTCAACATTGCTCCTAAATTAGATGAGGATGATAAAATGGCCCTTGAAGCTCTTTATGGACCAATCAATACATATGTAAATAATCCTTTCAAACCCACATCTCCTCCACCACCGACTACACTTGATCATAGACATCAACCAAATGAACCGGATAAAAATTTATGCGATATAACACCGGAGTATATGTTCATTGCCATGGCTGGTGAATTTGAAAATTACCATTTATATATTATTAATGGAAATTCCCTATGGAAAATTGATTTGAACTCGAAACTTATTCCCTCGCAACCAGAAATACTCGATGATTATTTACCTGAAGAAGTGGGCCCCGTAATTCAAATTTTTCAAAGTTCTTCAAATAATTTGATAGCAATCAATGACCGTAAATACTATGTAGCAGATTTTCCCGCTCTACAAATACTTGAGGAAAATAATTTAATTATACCTAAAAATTCCCAAATAAACACAATGTTTCAAAGCAATCATGGGAAAATATATGTATTTTATAATAACAGTAATTATATTGAATTTGACAAGAACTTGAAAACTGTCCAGAATAGAGGACAAATAAGAGATATTTTCCCTGGACTACCCACAGATGTTACGGGAGCATTCCAGTACATTGACGGACACATGTACTTTTTCAAAAACACCACATACTACAAATATAATGAGTTTACCAAAAAACTTGTTGCGGCCGGACCCTTTAATTGGAACATATTTGATATCCCATGTCCTAATGGAGACCTTTTAAATCATCTCAAGACTTTATTAACAAAAATAATTTCTTTTTATCAATAATAATTTTAAAATAAACTTTTGCAAATAAATAAATTGTTTTTCTGAAATTCCTACGAACGTTACATTAAAATGTATCGAATAGTAGAACCGGATGAAGCCTCGGTTTGATAATATAATAATTCCAGGTAGTTCTTTAAGATGTGTAAGTTTTATAGTTATTGTTTATCATAAATATATATTAATCTTTTGTCGGTTCAATCAAATTTTGTGATTTAGACTTTTAAAATGGGTAAGTTTTATAGTTATTGTTTATCATAAATATATATATTATAAAATTCATTTTTTATTTCTTTTTCCTACATTCATGTGAAGACTCAAAGTGCTATTCGAGAATTTTATTGAACTTTAACTGAATATATTATAGCAACACAAATTCTTATGATACCTACTCTTTTATCATACACAGAGTGTTGCAAAATTATCTCAAGTGACGTTGGAAAGACACGTTCACTACCGCTATGACATATCGTTGAAAAAAAAAACCCAACATTCTTTTAACATATACAGGGTGCAGCAAAAAGTATGGGACAAAACATAGTGTGTATCATACAAAGACAGGTGACATATACGATTGTTTTAGATATGGATACATTAAGTGAAAACTTAATAAAAATAATTTGCGAAAATATAGAAGGTTCTATATTCAGCATTTCGAAAAAGGTCAAAACGTCACATGCCAATTATCAGAGTGAAAAAATGTGAAACGTTATGTGATAAAATATAAAATTCCACTATCCTTGTTAGGGTATATACAAGGTGTTTTTCCAATAAAAACTAATCACTCTAAAATATATTTTTAATAAATCTTCGGTTATACAGTATATGTTAAATAAAAAAAATGGTTGATGATGATGTCTTTCTGAGTTATTTAACACTCACTGGTGAATCCCCATTTTTAGTATAACCACCCTGTAGAAATGGAATGCGTTGCGTGAAGTAGAGGAAACAAGTCCGCCCAAGGTTATTATACATTAATTATATATTTTTAATGGGATAGTCTCTACTTTGTTATGGTCTATACTGGACAGCATTGTTTTTAAATGCTTCAGTAGACCCTCTTCAGGATACGATATACCAAATAAACTCCAACCAAATGGAGCTGCTTCTGCTACATATCACTACTGTTGGATGTCACGTCAAAATGTCGCGTTGTCACGTCAAACGTCACGTTGTCACGTCAAACGTCACGTTGTCACGTCAAACGTTACGTTGTCACGTCAAACGTCACGACAAATGTCATGTTGTCACGTCAATTGTCACGCTATCACGTCAAATGTCACGTTGTTACGTCAAACGTCACGTTATCACGACAAACGTCACGTTGTCACGTCAAATGTCGCGTTATCACGTCAAATTGAACTTCATATTTGATGGTGATGAAAAGTTTGGATGGATCAAGTTCATCGAACTAGTCTACTTATGTATTAAATTGGACTAGGTGCACAGTGACACAGCAATAATGTATCAATTCAACGAGGCTCCAAAATTGGCTGGCTCTTTATGGGCCAATAACCAAACATAATGCTGTCAAACCTACCACTACAAAGACACTTCGTCAAAGACCTCAACCCGTTAAGAACTTATCCGGAGTGTTTATGGTCAATTTTAAAATTATCATTTATTAATGAACATTATGGAAAATTGAAAAACTTCCCATACAACCAGCTGATGATCTTTTGGTAATTTGATTGCAATGTCCGTAAATATTATGTAACAGATTTTCATAGTTTGCAAAAGGATTTATTCGAACCCAAAAATTCTCGAATAAACACAAAGCAATCATGGGAAAATGTATTTTATAATATTGATAATTATAACCAAAACTCTATTATCAAATAAAAGATATTTTCTCAGGGATACCAACAGATGTTACAGGCGCATTCCATTGACGGTCACACTTTTTAAAAACACTACCTTCTACAAATGAGTTTAAAAACACAGTTGTACCCTTTAATTGGAACAATGATATTCCATCCCCCCAATAGAGACCTTTTTAAATCATCTAAAGATTTTATTAACTAAAATTATTTCTTATTATCAATAATATTTTAAAAATAAACTCTAGAATTAAATTGCTTATCTGTCACACTACCTTGAGTTACAAAGAAGTTTTAACCACAACAGGTATTTGAACATGATAAGACGTATGGTCAGTGGTTCTCAACCGGATTTTGTCTTTTTAATACTTATTAAACAATGAAACATAAATTTATTGAGGATTTTGACTGAAAAAGGTTGCGAACCACTGCTCTGTCATGAAGCATATTTGAAGGACTTTTTGATCTGTTGAGGTGTACTATGGTGAAGAAATAAAGCCAATTTTCATAATTTTATTTCAAACTTGTCTTCCGTCTAATTTATGTCACACGTCGAATGTTAAACGTTACATGTCAAATGTAGCGTTAAACGTCACATGTAACATCGAACGACAAACGTCACATGTCAAATAACAAACGTCTAAACGTCACATGTGACGTATAGTGCCGTAGGGTCATTAGCATTAATATCGACATATGCAGAGTGTGTAGCGGAGAGTACAAAGAAAAATCTATGTGAATTAATAATAATATTTATTCTTTTAACATATACACATATGATTCTTGATCTATAGATCAAACTGAATGACGCTATTTATCCACAAAGTGCTATGACTCATGTCATAAGATTGGGAGAAATAAGAATTTAATTAAATAAGAAAACATATTGATTTATTCATAAAAAGATATGATTTTGCTAAGTAAATTCTTTAGCTGTTCTTTTAATCCTTCTTTGGAACACGGTATTCCGAACCGGTTCCAATTAAATTTTTCAGCTTCTTTGTATATTCCCTGAATTTATAATATATGTGTCTCCTTTCAAGAAATATATATATCCATCAATGAACTTGAAGGCACTTGTTATACCCAGTGGTAGGCCTGGAAATTGATCAGCAATTCGTCCACGCGTCTTTAATAGGAAAGGAAACATGGTAAATTCGATATAATTATAGGTATCGTAAAAAACGAAATTTCTACCATGATGGTCTTGATAAACTGCATTGATTTCTTTGAATTTAAAATTAATATTATTTCTTGTTATGCGTAAATCTGGGAAAGATGATGTAAGAAAGTCTTTAGTGGTGTTGTCGATTACCAAAAGGGAACCCTCAGAATTTTGAAAAAATATGTTATAATAATATTGACAAAAATTCAAATTTTCCAACATAGCTATACGTTGTATAATTAAATTATTCAATTTTAAAATTTGGGATACTTCTTCTTCATCCATGTAATACTCGACGTCATGTTTCCTCACAAAAATTACCTTACAGTCATCGTAATTTAATGGGGTAATGGTGCAGTAGTCTCCACATGGAATCGAATCAGGTTTGAACTCATCTACGGTCATCTGTTGCATCATTATTGAAATAAAGGTATGCCATTCGTGAATGTCAAAGGAAATTTTGCCGAACTTGAGCTGCTGAGATAGAATTACAGCAGGCGTGAATGATCTAGCAGGACTTATTCCACATTTCACTTCATAACCGGAAATTGAATATTGTGTTGAAAGCAGGTACACATTTTCAGACTTTGCAGCAAACTCATAGTTTTTCAAAATTGTATCCAGCTCTGCAGTATAGTTATTATCACTACTACTACTACTATCATCACCACCACTACTGACACCTTGCATGTTGCTAACTGAGTTTGAGATCTGAAACGACTCCAATTTATAGCGTGTGTGGCCTTTTACGTCATAAAACATCAACTCCATTAATCCAGCTGTTATGTTTTTTGTCTAAGCCTAACCATTTCACGAGCAGTTTCTTGCCTTTACGTCTAAGAACTTTTTCCACCAAGTAAACGTCCCGATTCGATGTTTTCTGTAGTTCTTCGTCATAGAAGCAGCCGCTGATTGGTGTCCCTTGCATGTCTTCAAGTAAATACGTAGCAGGATTGGTAATTTTAACTTTGGTGATTTTGAATAGTTCTGTAGTCCAATTGGGTGTATATCCTTTTTCAAAGACATGTTTTGCCTTGGATATGCGCACAATGTCGCCAACTTTAAATTTTCGTGGACCGGCTATCTTTAAATGACTATAGGTGTTATTCAAAATAGATTTTTCGTTGGATTTGTTGACTTGAGAAGGCCTATATTTTGTTGTGGAATGTCTTGTATTGTTATAGCTTTGAGTAATTTTAGGTAGAATATCAATCCATTTGTAGGTGCCATTTAAACTGAAATACTTGTAGAGTTTCGATTTTAGCGTTCTTATAACACGCTCTGCCATAGAAGCTTTCATTGTACTAAATACGCTATAATGATTTATGTTGTGTTTTCTCATTAAATTTTGAAATTTGCTGTTGTAAAATTCCTTTCCCTGATCAGATTGCACATTTTTTGGTATTCGTCTAGTGTGAGCGAGAATGTCCGAGAATGCCCGAGTAATCTCCTCTCCGGTCTTCGTCTTCAGTGGGCGTGTCCACACAAACTTTGAAAAACAATCAATAACGACTAGTATCATTTTATGATTCCTATTTTGTGATGCAAAATTCCTCATCTCCGCAAGATCCATTTGCCAAAGATCGTC
>CAJUYI010005144.1:0-16259 GCA_910591695.1 Galerucella pusilla
TGAATGGACTCGAAAGAGTTTTCGCATACTGTATATCACAAGCTACTAATATGTCTACATAAATATTTTTTGAAAAATCACTTCTTAAGATTTTTCTTTCTAAACTTTCCATACGAATGTTTGGCAAAATTTTTAGTTTGGGGCTCCCTATTGGTAAACTTACATTTTGAGTAAACAGTATGATTCATAATGAATTGTACACAGCAATTGTAGACTACTGACATCAAAATATGACAAACAATTGGCCAAATATATGATCTTTGTAAAATGTTGATAGTGGCAAAGTTGAAATATTTTTTGATTGATTTTGAAATATTGCGGTAGCCGTTTCTTTGATATTGATAGTTTTAGTAATTGGCGTTTTTCGAGGTGGCAACGTATATTTTGGGCCTACTACACGAGGTAGCACTTCCAAACCTACTACACTCTTATGACTAAAAGTTTTTTATGTTAATTGAGGAGCACATGACAACGTGCTGAATTTGTGCATACATAATTTATAAATAATAAAGGTATAGGTATAGTGTAACTAATGTTAATGTGATGACCTTGAATTGTATTACAAATTTTATGCAGGTTAATTTTAATCCACTATATTAATTTGAATTAAATTTGAAAAGCATTATTTCACAATATTCGAATTTATAAAAAAGTTTTATGTACGCCATTGGGCGGCTTTTTCCTTCAAAGGGATTAAAAACATGGGACATGACATTAACAATAGTTACACTATACTTGTTTCAACTAGATAAATTCAAATTCAATACTTTTGTAATTGTGTTATCAAATTTTTAGAAACAAAATTAGTAATATACCTACTTCAATTTATTATATTAAAAATATTGTTTTAGGACTGGCATACATTTTCCTATAAAAAATCACTTTATTCCTTATCTCACAGCTTCCACAATCAATGACATGACATAACTGTATAATATTCATTTCCCTTACAATAATCCCTTTGTGTATCCTTTAAACAGTTTACTATGATTTTAGGGGAGACTACCCTATTCTATTTATCTTTATTAATTAAAATACACTAATAGTTACATACAATAGTTTCTTGTATGTCGAATTTCTCCGACACACACGAAAATAATGTGCATTTTTTACTTTATCCATAGTTCACAACGAAATACTATGTTGTTTATAAAAATGACACTCGAAACCAATTATAATAGGGGAAAATACTGGCAAAACAACGAAGGAACAGAATCTTATCTCAGTTTAGGTTTTAAAATGAGATAAAGAACGACAAAGGTTTACCTACAATGTTGCCTAATGTTATATTTGCGAAGTAATATTTTTTCTTGTGTTTTTAAAATCTAGTCATGCATAGGTTATAGGTTTTTACGATTTTATGAAGGAGTGAAGTAAGATAGGATTTCACTTTTTGCTAATTAAATATATAGAATATTATGTAAAAATTGGAAGTTTTGGAAACTTATTAGAATAAAATATCCGGCAACTGTGTGTAATAAATCACAAACTTTCTGCGCAACGGGAAGTTGTTTCCCAGGATTGTGTATCGGTGAGATATATGTTCCACAAAATTCTCTCAAGTGAACTTTCAATACTTTCGTTACATTCGTAATCAATTTGCTGGCCAAGTTGCACTTTGGCACGAAAGCTAAGCAAATATGTTTCAGTGTCGTAGTTTACAACGCAATTTGGTGTCGGGTTGAAGTTGAAGTCGACGAAATTTCTTGCAAGCTGTAAACTTTCACTTCGACTTGAAATTCGTGCCGGCTATGGGATATGTGCATTAATTTTTGTTATTTAGAGAGAGAGAAGTATACTTTATTGACACTAAAGCATCAACAGGCCATCGACCGTTATTTGTTTGTTATTTATTTTTTCATAAATCTGACATTTGCATCACTGTAACAAAGCTTCATCATTGAACTGATATTTTGAATAAAACTAAATACAAACATCATGCTTCGGCAATATGTTGTAGAAATCCTGACAATTATTTAGGTACGAGCAAGTTGACTTTGCAGTTATTGTGAATAGCAAATTTCATGGTTTATGTGTTAAATTTGATCTATTGTCTTTCAAATCTTTCAATATACATTTGAGAGTAAAATATATACGGACTCTGGTGTAGAGACTTGCATAATATTTGAAAGGAAATTGATTACATGGATGATGAAAAGAAAATTTAGTAAATTCGTTCAAAAGGAACTGACCAATTCCCCTTTGGTTAGCTATAGAATTGATTTTTTCGATAAAATATTTTCCATCGCAATAACGTTCTAAATAATGTCCCTTGATAGTACACATAAGCTATTAACGGAAAAAATAATAATATGATTTTTTGCTCATTTGAACAATTAATTAATTAATTTCAAAAATCTATACAACATAAATATAAAACACGAGCAACCAATTATAAACACCGTTCCAAAATAACAGCGGGTGACGGGCGACGTCCCGTATAATATGCCAAATTAAATGCAAGTAAGGTCGTAGCGACGTACTTTACCATCCAAGTCACCAGACAGTCACAAGCGGCATCGGTGCTTCACGCGATAAATTCGAACGAGTGAAACATCTTATCAAAAATCCGGCCACTCTCTCGACGACGCGAGAATCCCCCTCCTGCCGACACCCACCGTCTCACCGGCAAAACCCACATCTGATGTGGGATTTATTGATTTTTTCTACGACCGTGCGTTTTAATCCACTTTCCCGCACGCATTTTAGCTTTTAAAGTTATGCAAATTTTGACCTTATTAGATAGTTTTTTACTTCGGAAGTTATAACTTTTGTTACAACAGGTGAATAAATATTTACGAAATAGTCCATCAAATAAAATCTACATCTTTTCCAGCTTTTTATTGTTGTATTTCTAATTCTTTGCAAATATAAAATAATGAAGATATTTTGATATAACTCTGTACATTCTTCAAAGTAGTGTCATAAAACAACTATCAAACCACCCGGGTTTATATAAGAAAAATATAACAAATAAAATTCTTTCATCTACAAATGACTTAAAACCGTTGCCGTCACCGTGATCGTCATCTTTATGTGACCTGCAACCGATGACATCCTCATCAATATTTATAATAATAATAATAGTTTTTGGTTAAAGTTTTGTATATGTATGTTGAAATAAAATAACTTTTGAAAAATGGGTTGGTATAATTTTTTGTATATAGGTACGGTCGAAGAAAAAATAATGTTCCTAACTCGTGCGTAAAGTGTGTTTCCCGCCCTTGACAGCTTGCCCGAACTCCGCTTCGCGTCGTTCGGATCAACTGCAGTCGCGTGCGGGAAAGTATCTTTCCGCACTTGTTAGGAA
This sequence comes from Galerucella pusilla, assembly GCA_910591695.1. NCBI lineage: Eukaryota > Metazoa > Arthropoda > Insecta > Coleoptera > Chrysomelidae > Galerucella > Galerucella pusilla. The sequence continues at coordinate 3,311 of CAJUYI010005144.1, forward strand.
AATAACTATTTCAGTTCTGTTTGACCAACACGGTGGTGTAGCAGAGCGTTGTATCGGGTGCGCATCAATGCGCGTATCAATTTTAAGAATGTACATAATACTTATTTGCTTGTTAATATTTCATTATTTTTATTTATTTATTCAATACAACGCTACAGAGTACACTCCAAATGGACTTGACCTAAATAATTGTTCATTTGTATTCGTTTTGTCCCAAGTAGATGTTAAACTGTGTTATTTCTTTCATAATGATTATATTAACACAAATGTTCATTCGCTGATCATTCTGTATTAGCTATTAAGTATTATCAGATATACGTTATTGAAGTCTATGTTTATGATTTTTTTCATTCTATTCCTCGGTTAAAACAAAATTTCTACAAAGTTAATTAGCAATAATGGTTTTTGACATATAATTTATATAAATTGCCAATATTTTTGAAAACAAGAATAAAGTCAACATATTTTCTAATTGCACCCGGTAAATTCCTTCACAAATGAATTCACCGTCCGTCACCTCGTATACTACCAAATGACTAACAAAAACAGGTGTCGCACATGATTTACGACTCCCCGCAAAAAATGCCGGCGTCTTCCGACGAACAGAGGAGTGACCGGACTTATTGAAATATATAGACTTTGATCTTATATTTATTCTGTAATATTTGACCAGGCGCCGCGCCAAACAGCAAAAACGAACTTCTACAAAGAGACATAACATAAACAATTATAAAGGCCGGCAATCTTTTAAACGCCAACAAATAAAAAACTCTTTTGAAAATATCAATTGTAAATAATTTTCATTTTCAAATTTCGATTATAGGGTGAACTAGGAAAATCATCTTAAAACTTACGTATAACATATTCAGATTTATGTGCAAAAAATAATTTAGTATAATTTTTATGCGTACTATCAGTACGAAGTCCCAATATCTCGGTTTAAATGTAGTTATATTAAAAATGTTTTCAATAAAAATTGTATCAATAACATAATAAGTATGCCGTGTTAGGATATTCATGATATTATATTCTAGGATGCCCATGCTAGTCCTGGCAGCAATTATATCGAAATATTTGTTCCAATTGGCATGTACGTTGTTACATTATGTTAATCAGTATAATATTTCCACTATCAATTGCAGAATATGAAAACGGGATTCGAACCCTTACCGATCATTGAATTGGCACATTTTGCAAATTAAACTTTATCAAAACAGAAACATCTCAATTTTCCCAGAGAGGTAGATATATGGAATTATAAGAGAATATACATTATTACACATTATTACTACGGTTTATCGTCCAATCCGCTTTTAGGAAATTAAGAAGTTTGCGGTTACATTCTTTTCAGGATGTCGTCCGTTGAATAAAGCTGCGAGAAATGTTTTGAAGTCTCAAAATTCTTTTTTGAAAAAGTATTTTTATTCTCAATTCAAATATTACAACAAAACTACATCAAATATCTTCGAAGCCTGATATAAAAGTGAACAATTTAGAGATTAAAACTGTTAAAATGAAAAATGATATGAAGCAAGTCCTTGGGAATGAGGTTATTGAGTCTGCGATTCCCATAAGAAGTGGTGGGATAATGATCTAATCTACTCTAATCTAATCCTGGTACTAAGAGTCGTAAGCATTGCTACATGACCTAGGACAGCCACTTCCTTCACTTCGTCTCTTGTATACTCTCTTTTCGTTTCCGTCTGAACTAATAACTTCAAATTTGGCAGTATGTGGTAAATTAAATAAATCCCTTGTTACTTGCATAGAGCCGTTATTACTAAATAAAAATTTGATAATTTTCACTCTTCTTTCTACCGAATACACTATTTTAATTTTACTACAAACTTTCAATCGCTTTGACACTGTTATAACGTTTTTCAAATGTTCGCGATAGACTAAGGTAAATCAAAAACATGGTACGTCTACTTTTTGGACGACAAATGCGTTGGTAAGAATAATATCATCCCTCGAATTAGAAATCGACGGGTCAGAACTATTTCCAAAATTTTCACTTTGAAGCCAAATATTCTACGTGTCAAATTTTCGTTGGATCACCCTATATGTCTGTAAGTCGGTTTTATTCAATGGTTTTTGCGGCTTTAAGCGGCGCCGAAATATTTTGGACGGCAAGACTGTTTTCAAAGTGAATTTTTCAAACATATACGTATGAAAGTTATATACCCTTTTTTTATTCCGACACAGGGTTGCTAGATCTACTGAATTTTCAGTAGATCTACTGATTTGCCTGATGATCTACTGATCTACTGCAACACTTCATAATCTACTGAAAAACTGGAAAAAATTATGACTCGTATTTATTATTGTAATTACCTATTACTATTAATTTTTAGTTAATCACATACACACTTATATCATGCGTGAACGCTTATCTATATAGTGAACGCTTCATAATATTATTATGTTGATAATACTTCAGCTGACATCAGTATCATGCCACTTGTAAAACATTTTCCAAATTTGGTTTCGGAGGATGAATTCCAAGTGGTAGATAATGAGTGGCTACTACTTCGGAATATAGATTTAAATTTCAACTGTGATGTGAGTGTAAAAAAATTCTGGTCAAATATTGGAAATATACTCTACAGTGACGGAACTCCGAAGTTTCCATTTTTAAGTAGGTTTATTTTTAATTTGCCAATCTTACCACATTCATCGGCGGATGTAGAAAGAGTTTTCTCTGCGGTAAGTCTGGTGAAATTTAACGAAAGAAACAAACTTTCAACATCCAGTATTGTGGGACATCTTCACACACAAAATTATTTAAAGTCAAGAAAATCAAATAGGTAGTACAAAATATGTTAACTCTTCACCCAAGATGTATTAAATTTACACAATAATGATATGTACCAACCAAAAAATAAGGCAAACATTTTATCTGATTCAGATTGAATTTAATTTCTATACAGGTACCTCTCCAACAGTTTGTTTCTTACGTTTAATATGTTTTATTTTTTTTTTGTATTTCAGTGGTTTTTTTACTATTTGTTCCTTTTTTTTGTGATATTTGTGTATTAGAGATTTTTGTATATATGTCTATTTTTTTTATAAAAATGTGTTCTTTTGTTCGTATTTCATGGGAAATATGTTACTTTTTTTTGTTTAATAAAAATACATATTCTTTTGACGTCATATTTTTATTACATTATCCTTTCCGGAAATGTGTATAGCATAAAATGAATCTACTGAAATCTACTGAATTTTTGGCAAGGTATCCACTGATAGAGTAAAAATCGACCTGGCAACCCTGTTTCGACATAACAACATTATATAAGTCAGTATATTGCTAAAGAGAATACTGTGGTGTTAGTACTGTGTTAGTTAAATCGGTTAAATTCAAATTCAGTCAGTATTGAGTTGATAAGAGTTGTTAGTTGTTACACAATAAAGCTAGCTTGCCAAAGAAGATTATTGCAAGTAAGGAAAAATAGATTATTATTTATTGCATGCCGTTATCATTGTTATTTCTTATTTTTTAGTATAAATAATGTTTCTGGTTAAGTTTACCGGAGACAATTATTATCACATTTGCCCTGAAGTGAAAAATAAAAAAAATATAACTTGTGCAAAGTTGGGCTCGACTTATTATGAAGTGTCTGTTATTCTTGAGTCTGATAACGTTGAACTCCTTGAAAATGGAATGCAAAAACTTCAAAATAGTTGTAATAATGAAGTAATTGTGGAAGACATTACAGAGGAAAAAGAAGAAGAGACGGAATTAGAAGAGAAAAAAATACCTGAAAAACTCATTCATAATGAAGAGAGTGGGGGAATTTCAGGTACGTAGTAAATTTATTATTATTAATTGAACAATTAATTTTCATATTTTTTATTCTAAAAATCTTGTATCCAAACTGTCGATGTCTGAAAGTATGGTCGCGTCCGAGCCTTAGATGGTATTTTTTCAAATTTCAGGAAATAATGACAATATTCTTATTTTTAGATAATGAACGAAGCGATCCTTTTTCCACTGATGATGATAGTGACTATGTTCCGTCCTCGTCCAGCAAAAGTAAGTTTTTTCATTTTCTATTCTACCTAATTTTAAATACATAATACTACCTAATTGAGGTTAAAAAAAATATTACCAACAAGTGTATCAGAAGACATAATTTCATGCTTCAATATAAAAAGTATGGGCCCCTTTCTCTTGAGTGGTATGTCCACTAGATCGTTTTCTAAGGCAAGGTTCAACGTTTGTCTCTTATAGAGGTTTCAATGCAAAATCATAGTGACAGTACAGATGTGGCTTTCCGAAAAATTAACCAAACTTTCGTCCAAAAAATAAACAGTTATACGTATAAATCGATTTTCCACGAAATATTAAAACCATTAAAAAATATAAGACCTTTGGAATTGCTCTTCAGTTATTCTGTACTTTTATTCTGAGCATAATACCTAGGAGCTTTATTTTTCTGTAGAGTTGATAATGATCGAGATGTTTTGATGGGTCTTGCAATTGCAATAAACTGACGAAAATATTCAAGTTTACGATAGTGCAATAAGACAGTTTTATTATTGAGAACCCAAAATCCTGAATGAAATTCAGTTGAAGCTAATTAAAGCATTTTGATACAATTTTACATCAGATAGGTGTTGCTCACTTCTTAATAGTAATTAACTTAATTTGGTTAATGAGACAGATATTCATTATAAGATTTTCTGCTTGCTCTGAAACTGGTGTAATTATTTTTGTCAACACTTTTCAAATCTGATCTTTCCTTGACACATTTTTTCTGTATGATTCCAACTTAGTGGACACATCTGGTGTCTTAATACAAGAGGTTTATGACCCTATTTCGAAAACTATTTATCACACTGTCTTTGGGAAAAAATTTATAATGAAGTTTCATTTAAAAATCTTCGAGATTTATTCTCATATTTCAAACTCCACCGTAACGGACCTAACTGCTGAACATGTGAAAACATAGTATTTTTCTATTTTTTCCCAATATTATGGTAAGCTAGTATATTTATTTTGTTCATTGTAGTTTTGCATAATTATATGTGATACTTTTCTCTATGAAATATCAAATAGGTGAGGCAAGCGGCATCTTCTTTTGATTATCGATCAATAATGTCTAATTTTATCTTAATTTCATTTCAAATAATATGTCATCCGTTCAATTTGAATCAGATGCCAAAAAAATCCTTGATATTTTCTTAGAAATAATTAATAACATATTTCAGATAAAAGTTCTGTGGAAGTTGATGTTAATTTGAAATATAATACTTTACCATTCATTACCTTTCAATAGATGATAGTACAGGCGTTCGAACTGAAAATTTTATTATAATTTCCAGTGTCAACTGTTTCGACCTTTATTTTGTGGAAACAAAACAAGTCTATGATTAATTGTAAATGAAACAAACAGTTTCCATATAATTTCACTCTATCAACGTCAGAATAACAGAAATTACATTTGGGTGACACCTACATAATGTTGGTTATTTTTAATTTAATTTAATTTAATAGCAAATAGAAGATGCAATTATTGAAGCTTAGATTTTATTGTAAACATTTTTTTTTAAACTGTAAGATACGAAGTTTCCGCGATATAACCCTGTTACTCTTAAATATGGACATTTGAGAAAGTTTTTAATCTCATTTAGAAAATTGTGCAAACTATTAAGTTTTTTCTAATTCTTAAACTAAAGATCGACATCAACTTTATATTGGAGAAGTGGATTGAATATGACTTCTGTAATTAATTTTATTTGAATAGATGCCAAGACAATATTTGAAGATGAATCGTCATCAGATAACAGCTCCAGTAGAGAAACCTTGTCAAATATACAAGGAATGGAAGTAGTCAGCCCTACTGGAATTGTTAATATTGAAACAGTTGAATCGTCAAACAAACGCACAAAAAAGTATTTCTGTAAATTTTGCCGCAAAACTGTAACAAAAATAGCTAGACATTTGGAAAATGTGCACAGAGAAGAAGATTCGGTTAAAGCTTTTAGTCTGCTCCCTAAAGGTATGGATCATTAAAAATGAAAAAAAAATTGAATATTTTGATTGTATTGTTCTAGCATTTGAATCTTAAATTATGACCTTGCATTGATGAAGTTATGTCTACCTATCATGGCTAGCTGAGAACATTGAATAAATATTTTCTTGCTATATTTTAATTAGAACGCATTATTGATTGTTCAATTCAAAATTGTTTAGGGGTTTTGAACTTATACTGTTACACAGTCACTTAGGTCATAGTTTGTTTACATTGGGGTGAACGTCAATGGTCTAAACTCAGTAGCATAATATGTTATGAAGATTATGCAAGATAATTACAAATGTTCTCCAATTCATGTTAATTTCATTTAAAACATACATAAGAACGATATTGATTGGTACTACTACCAACACTACAAAATGTTGTTATTATTAGAAAAAATTAATGATCAAATTTCTTATTTGTATTAAGGGTTTCATTTAAAAAACGTTGGCGAATATCCCTTTGTGTATAGATATATCAAAAAAATTGCTTTAAACATTATAAACCGATAATTGAAGTTAATGATGGAATTTCACCTCCGCCCCGCTCCCCCACAAACACAAACTAGTTCAAGTAATTTGTTTATTGTAAATGGTGTAAGGTCGTAATTTAATATCAAATTTTCCGGTTATTCTAAGCATGTATAATGGTAATTTTTATAATTTTCAGGTTGTCCCGAAAGACGAAAAATTATAGATTTGTTAAGAAATGCGGGATCTTTTATGTATAATACAAACAGTGCTTATAATAATGGAGACCTGATTGTAACCAGAAGGCCTCGACCAAACCTTGAAAGAAATCCCACACATTTTGAGTGCTGTCCAAAATGCAAAGGAACTTTTTCTAAAGTAACCTTAAGGCACCATGCTGCTAAGTGTTTGAAACCTTCTGAAAGAACAGATAGAAGTATATTGGTTATGGGAAAAAGAGTCCGAGCAGCTATACATCCTGATGCCAGTTCCATTGTGAGGGACAATATATTTCCGTATCTCCGCGAAGATAATGCGGTTAAATGCAGATATGATAAATTAGTCATACGATTTTGTAACCAGCTTTGCATGAAATATAGGTCAACACATCATCATAAAATGATTCGTTCTCAGATGAGACTACTTGGGCGATTTCTGTTTAGTCTGAAAGAATCTAATACAACAATTGAGACAATGAGCGACGTATTCGACCCCGCAAATTTCAATGCTGCTATAAAAACAATTGGAGAATTGGGGGATTATGATGAAACGAATAATATGATGGGCAAGCCCAATGTACCTTTGCACATGGGGACATTATTGAAAAAAGTAGCCAATTTTCACATATCTGAATGTATAAAGTCATGTGATGAGGAATCTAGGAAAAAAACTACAGATTTTTTAACTTTGCTTTCAACGGACTTTAATGCAGAAATAACCCAAACCGCTTTAGAATCTCGGTTAAATATGCACAGAAAAAAGAAAATTGAGCTACCCCCAGATTCAGATGTACATGCATTTTTATTGTATATTCTGAAGAATATGAAAAAAATGTTTGAAGCACTTTCACGTGGATATGCGTATGATATTTGGAAAGAGTTACAGTCTTATTGCTTATTATGGATTATCTGTTTCAACAGAAGACGAGTAGGGGAAGTTGAAAGGATGAAAATTGTAGATTTTCAGCTCCATCATGGGGTAGATAAAATTGCCGACAAAGATATATATGATTCTTTAAGTAGCGAAGGCAAACAAGCTGCTTGCAACTTTAAACGTGTCTCTTTGAGAGGAAAATTGGGGAGAACTGTGCACATTTTACTATGCAAGTTAGTTTTTAATAGCTTGCAGTTAATTCTTAGATATAGACATAAGGCAAATGTACCTGCAGAAAATGTTTATGTTTTTGGAGTGCCTGGACAAGGCAGGCAGAAATATCTGGAAGCATGTCCTTTGTTGCGTATTCATTCAGCAAAATGTGATGCTTCTAGACCCGATCTTCTTAGAGGTACTCACTTACGTAAACATATTGCGACACGATCTGTTCTTTTGAATTTAAATGATCATGAAATCTCTGATCTCGCAAATTATATGGGCCATGGTGAGAATATACACAAATCCCACTATAGATTACCCATTGTAGCAAGAGAAATAACACAAATATCAAAATTACTAGAAAAGGCTCAAGGAGGTGAACTACCCAACTTACATGAAAATCTATATGAAGAAGACATCAGTACTTCTTCGCAGGAATGTAATAATATAGATTTACTGGAAGGTACTTCTAATACAGAAGATAGTACACGCATTTCAGTTGAAAGGATTAGTAAGTATAAATAAGTTTTTCTTCATGTTTTGAGTTAATTTTTTATTATTACAGATGCGTTCCTACCAACTTCCAAGAAAACACCGTGGAAAGCAGACGAAATTAATGCCATTAAAAACCATTTCCAAAATAATCTTTCGAATGAATCTATTCCAAACTTGAATGATTGTAGTCGTGTGCGACGTGAAAGCTTAGAGTTAGAAAAAAGAAGTCCTCAAGCCATCAGAGGTTGGATTATGAATGAAATCAAGAGAAATTCGCCCCAAAATAAAGAATTACTTAAAACTCCAGGTCTGTATGCTATTGTTCACTTGGTATTACTTACTTTTTACCTGCTAGAGGAGGCGACTATATGGGATCAAATGATAGGGTTCATAAACATTTATCTTTTATGATTTTACGGTACTGAGTTATGAGTAAGAAAGAAATATAGTTCCTGGATTCAATTATATATAGATCAAATGTCCGCCAAAAATCTTTTTTATGTACCTAAAAAAGTTGGCCAAGGAATCATTATCTATTATATGCATTGTTACAAATTTGTCATATTAGTTTCATACGTAGTGATTGAATAATACACCTAAATGTTCATAAAATTTTCTAGTTCGAAGGCGCTGGACTACTGAAGAAGAAAAACTTTTGACAGAAAGATTCAGCATCTATTATAATAATGGCACGCTTCCTTCGTTAAAGGCATGTAAACTTCTCATTGAAGAGAATCCAGTTTTATATGGGAGAACACCTGAAATTGTTAAGGCCAAAATCAACAATAGTATGAGAAAAGCACGAAACGCTGTTTAATCATTCATATAATAGTCTCTGGTTACGTGTTAGGTACACTTTTAGCAAATTAACATTTGAAACTATTGATTCTTATTCTGTGTTTAAGTTTTTTTAAGTCTTACCCACTTTCCAATGATGTAGGTATATCTGCGAGATTAAGCTATGTATGAAAAGTTCATTTTTGATTACAAAATAAAGATATATGAAAGTATTTTAGCAGTTTTTCATTACGCTGGGCGACGGATTTATTCAGTCTAATGAGAATAATACTTTGAAGAAAATAACTTCAAATGTTCAAAATGCTCTCCGTTAACCTCCGGACAATATGCAAGTCTATTAATAAGTCGTGAGTCAATCTTTCCAAGATTTTTCCACGTATTACTTCACATTCATCAATAATTCTTTATCTTAAATCCTGCAAGCATGTTGGTTATCTGAGGTAAACACGTGATTTCAGATAACCACATAGAAAAAAATCGGGTTAAGATCAGGAGAACGAGCTGGTCATTCTATGAATCTCCTACTTCCGATTCATCGATTTGGAAAATTCACACCTAAAAAATCCTTAATCTGTCGATCATAGTAGGGAGGCGTTCCATCTTCTTGAAACCAAACATTTTGTGACAGCTATCCATTCTGTTGAAGTGCAGCAATAATTTGATAAGTCAATAAATCGAATTACTTTTCACCATTCAAGGTTCTATGTCTACGCAAGCCTATAAGTCAATTTTAGACAATTCCCATCCAAACATTCAACTTTTGTGGACGCTGGGTATGTGCTTCATGAATCTAATGAGAATTTTCATTTGACCAATATCTAGGGATAGCTTGCAGGATTTAGGACAAAGGATTATTGATGAATCTGAAATAATACCTATGGGGAGAAGTCTTGGAGAGAGTTACTTAAGAATTTATTAATAGACTTTCATATTGTCAGAAGGCAAAAGGCAAGCATTTTGAGCATTTGAAGTGATTTTGTTTAGAGTACTATTCTCATTAGACTAAAGTATATAAATGTATCTATTCTTAAAATGTAAATCAATTTCTCGTTTTTACAAATTATTCATCATTATCAGCAATGGAGCAGCACTCAATAATTGAACGAGTAATAATACTTTGCATTGAAAAATTATCTTCTTACATCTGAAGTTCTCGTTCAAAAGTACCCTGATAGAGTTCAACATTGTGAATTACCAAAATACAAACTGTTTCGTTTAAAATTAGCTCCATATTACATATTAAATGATCTAATAATTGAACTAAATTCTGAATATCCTATGAAGAGTTTTAGCAATTAATCTTGGAATAATTCAACAAATGCTCACCTATTTTTACGTAAGAGTGAATTTGTTAGATTTGTAGGATAATAAATTTTTTTGAAACCTTCACATTTCAATAACAGTCAGCATAACTCCAAACACTCTGTGCTCAGGTTAAATTGTACTTCATTTTTCAAGGACAATCAGAAAAGATAATAAAATGGGATGTCTTATTTGGAATATAGGATATAACTCTGATACTACAGAAAGTATATCCTTTATATTCCAAAATTATTGTAAAATGAAGCTCCTCTCAATTTACTACAATGACAAACATTTGAACTTTTGTCGTTTCCTATAAACCTCCATTCTATTTTTTGTATTTGTACTTGGTTTCTTACAAAGCTTGGTCCAAATCATTTAAAATGAGGTTTGACACTTATAGAAGATTAAAGAACATCAGTGTCTATTGAAAAATGACACCAGCCCAGGTACATATTGTAATGTTTTTTCTTATTTACTAATTTATTTTAACGTGGGAATAAAACACGATACACTATCACAATCAATTCGTACATATAGGTATATATATTCAAGGAGAAAAATACCTGGAGTGAAAAAATTATTTTGCTTCAACTGAAATAGTGCTTGAGTTTGCTTGAGATTTTAAGACTATAAGACTATCGCAAAAATAATTAAATATTCAATGATCCGCTACTGTAAGTTTTGAGACCTCAAAATATACAATAAAAGCTTTATACTGGTATATAATGTTTATATACCGGTATATTTAGGACCTCATAATACACAGTATACGCTTTATACCGGTATATATATAAATGTCCTCAAACTACACGGCAGATATATATATATATATATATATATATATAATCGGGACCCTATATACCAAATAATTGGTGTCAGGGTATGTGTCTGTACTAAACTAAATGCTTATAAAGCTTGTCCAATTTTTTCGGTTTTTCGCCATCTTTTTTGCCTCTGTCCATGTTTTCCCTTTATTTTTCAATATTTCTGAAATAATTTTATTCCATGATTGTCTAGGTCTTCCTTTTCTTTTATTTTTAAGTATTTTTGCTTTCCATATTCTTTTAGTCTGTCTTGTGTTTTCCATCCTTTGTAAATGCCCCCACCATCCCAGTTGTCTGTATTCTATAAATTCTAGGATTGACTCTATTTTTAGATGACTTCTTATATCTGTATTCCTAATTTTGTCTTTTTTTGTAACGCCTCGGACTCTTCTAAAGTATTTCATTTCAACTGCCTGTATTCTACTATTCTGTGTTTGGTTTAGCACCCACGTTTCACATCCATAAGTTAATATTGGCCTGAATATTGCTTTAAATATTTTTTATCTTGGTATTGGTCGATATACCTTTATTGTTTATGAATTTTTTGTTCATCGTATAGTAGAGTTTCATTGTTTTTTCTATTCTTTTATTGATTTCTGCTTCTTGTGTTCCATTTTGATCGATTGTTATTCCCAAGTATTGAAATGTTGTTACTTGTTCTATAGCTTGTCCTTCTATTTCTATATCTATTTCTTCTTTCCCTTCTCCTATAACCATAACTTTTGTTTTGTTTTTATTCATAACCATCCCGTTTTCTTTCAAGATAATATTCCATGTTTCAATATTGTGTTTCAGATCTTCTTTAGTTTTCGCAAAGATAACTATATCGTCAGCAAATGCCCCTTCTGAAACTTCTACCTTGTTAAGATCCATGTGTCCTGTTAAATTTTTTGTTTTCCTTCTTACATTTCTTTATTATTTCGTCCAAATACAATACATAATGAATAATGTTGGGCTTAAACTGCCTCCTTGTCTTAGTCCTTCAAAGTCATTAAATTATAATAATATAAACCAGAAAACAACGCATAGGCGGAGCATAAAAATATGGACAGTGAAGACGAATACACTACAGATGATGGAAAGCGGAAGAAAAATACCGGAACATAAGAAGAATTTGTTAAAAGAACTTCAAAAACTCCGTAAAAATTAAATTACTAAAAATGTATTTCTAACAAGAATAATAAATGTTTGTTACTTTTGAATTTGTTGTTCATTTTGTAGTTGAACTTTGGGAGGTCATTATGTTGAATAGTGCAATCAATAGATTACCATTCGAAATGCATATACCGGGTTATACATTTTGTGGTCCGGGAACAAAGTTGAATAAAAGATTATCAAGAGGGGATAAAGGAATCAATGGATTAGATGAAGCATGTAGGGAACATTATATTGCTTATTCACAAAATAGCAACCTACAACAACGACATGCAGCAGACAGGATTTTAGCTGAGAAAGCGCTAAATCAATTTCGATCAAAAAACAGTTCATTTTCCGAGAAACTGGCTGCTCTTGGAGTCGCTGGTGCAATGAAGACAAAAGTGAAATTGGGTATGGGTTTAAAATATAATAATTATAAGTTGACAATAAACAACTGTGTCAAAGAAATAAACAAGATCAGTAAGTCTTTAGAAAACGTTACAAATGGTTTCAATAAATGCACAATGATTCTTAAAGGAAGAACACACACACACACACACACACACACACACACACACACACACACACA
>CAJUYI010005146.1:73-16402 GCA_910591695.1 Galerucella pusilla
AATAATAATAATAATAATAATAATAATAATAATAATAATAATAATAAAAATAAATTAATGGAATAGTCTCAAAATCTTGTGGAAAAAAAACTTCGACCGCTTTTTTAAATATCTTTGTCAAGTACGGACGAGCTGCAAGTGACATGGAATGATAGCTACGGAAATTCCCATTGCGATGAACTTTGAATCATATGGAAATGACAACTTTTTGCCGAGTTATGGAACAATTCGTCCGCCCTCTTTTAAGTTGATGCATAGACAGCAGAATTCCTACAGGCAGAGCATCAGCAGCTGACATGAAGAGATGTTTAGGTCTCATTATCTCGATAACTATCAAATTTTCGAAAAAAATGATAGGAGCCATTTTTGTAGATAATAAAATGATCTTCATTATTTATTGGAAGAAAATTCTCTAATTCTCCTATTGAGCCAGATATTAGCGAGAAACCCGTTTTCCAGGGTTTAGGGGGTCATTTTCCTCCCCTCCCCCTCAATGGCGTTGAGTTTTCTCTCGTTTAAAAAAACCTGCCGTGACCTACAAATTGAGCCCAAAGTGAAGTCTTCAGGGACTTTTCAGGAGCTTTTTCCCATCATTTACTGAACTACCTATAAAAGAAGCAATAATTGTCAACTTCACAGCTAGTAGTGGAAAAAATATTTTATTATGCACTTCCCTCTTTCCTCCACTTATTATTTTTGTGCATTCTTTTAGTGATTTCGACAAAATATTCTTTGATTGTTTGTAAAGCAATTTGTACATAAATAAACTGCTCATAAAGTTTGAAAACCACTTCAACTTCTCATTTCTGCTGACCGAAATATCTCTTATCTCTCAAGTACATATTTTCCTTTATTTTGTGAACGATCAATCCCCCATCTATATCTAAAATTAAGATTGCAAAGAGCATCTTCCTTTATACCATTCCCTACTTAAACTGAGCTTATCGAAAAGATAAAGCACGATTTCGTCTCTTCAACGATACCTAAGGATCCATTTAATAAGTAATTATGCAAATTTTACTTCAAGGAATTCCTTGAGGATACAACACACGCTCGAATTAAAATTAAACTTGCTACTGCATAGCAGTGTAGGTAAAAGATTATAAAATCGAAGAGCCTATTTCCTTACCGAGATATCGCAACGACGTGTACAGAACCGAACTTAAAAAAACAACACAAATGTGTCATATGAAATGTATTTTGTCAAAGCAATTTTTATCAGTGTAATTCAATTATTTGAAATCTCCTTCATGTCGTATATCATTCCGCTTAAATCCAACAAGCTGACTAAACTGGTTTCAATTTTCTCTATATGTTATGTCCATTGTCGTTGGCTTGAATGTTCCACTAAAACCTAACACATCCTGTGTTATATTAAATTTCCGACTGGTCAGTTATTGCAACGAGTTTCTCGTGCAGCAGAGAATCGGACTAGAGCGCCATCTGGCGGTATAGCGATTGCGGTTGAATTGTCATCTGCTGCAGAAGGGACGCGATTGTGATGTTAGTGACTAAGCGAACTGTGAAGTGACTGTGGTTTTTAGGAACAATTGATGGTGTTAATTCACTCTAGGTGTGAGATGAACATAATAAAATGTTGATGTATATAAAATACAATATCTACACGTTGATTAAACCTTTTTCGGTAACTTGGCAATTAAATCAACACAGATTCTATTTTCTAATACAGTTAGCAGAAGCAAACGTGATCCCTGGCGGGCGTGTTCATGTCGCTGTGGTTGTATTTTTGTAGTAACAATTCGATATTTTGAATCGATAACCAAATATCGATACGATATATGTCAACTGTTAAAAGATATGTAAACAAAGTCAAGCTTGCTAAAAATATAACTCTAAATATTAATAAAAAGTTTATAATTATTGGACCAAAACTAAAACTACCGTCTGCCCTGAATGTCTATATTTTCAAATTACATGACTATATTAATGTCGTGAAAAAGAAGGGTTAAGTTTCTATGGAAAGCAACAAAATATGAACTGGTTATAGTTCAGTGTTGCCGATGCAAAAATGAAAATAACCCGAACTTACTATTCAAATTATCAGACTTTGTCAAAATTGCCAAAAGGACACATTGGCTATCTAAATAAAGTCTTTGACCCCAGTCCATATGGAAAATCCCCAAAAACAATAGCCATTTTATATATCTCTTCTTAAAAATATTCGAAAAACTTATGGATCCAAATTAGTGAAATTGTCTAAAAATCGTATAATCATCCTCGCATTGACAACACTGATACAGAATGAATAAAATGATGTATGTTGATGAAATCACTCGGTCATATTATTTCGATTATATTTAACAATTACTAATGGACAATCGTTAACATTGGCTCTTGATTGGCTGTTTGCGATGACCTTATTTTAGTTCGCATATTTTCCGGGGCTCACGTTTGGTTCTGACAACTGTAAATTACAACAGTTGCTGTTAGACATATATCAAGTGTCTCTTCCTAGGTCCGTATATGCCAGCCCCAGCGCCACGGTTTGTTTGGGAACCATCATTGAACCTGATGATGTCTCCCTGTTTTCCTTAGATGGGATGATAATACTCACAGGTTTTCATAATAACTTTGCTGTATTGACAGAAATGCCAAGTTGTTCTGTTATTTTTTTCAACTGTTTCCTCCAATTCCGTTGGAATCAATGAGGACCACTCCCAGATATTAAAGTTTTTCTCCTAGCAGTTCTAGCCTTTTCACTCATAAAAGCAACTAGCTTGGATTAACTGAAAGCTGAGAGGTGAGGGAAGAGCCTACAACAATAGGCAGATCAGGATCTACAATGACAGTCAAGCTGCCCTTGAAGCACTTCAGAGCTCTAAGGTAACATCTCGGCTGTTATGGGAATGCGGCGAAGAACTTAGAAGACTGGCGACTCGGAGCAGTGTAACACTGGAGTGGGTCCCAGGTCACAGAGGAATCACTGGCAATGAAAAAGCTGACGAACTCGCAAGAACAAACAAACAGAACAAAAGAAACAGCTCTGCATAAACTATGCAACTGTGGGACACTGGACCACAGGAGGCAGAAACTGTATGGTAGGTCCCAAATGACTACAGAAGACTTCTACAACCAACCAGCAAATAACCTGTATGAGCTAATACAGGGAACGGATTGGCTGAATAGGCTGTAGTCAGAACACTAGGAGAATCCACAATAAGCCCAGGAGGCTGAGGTGGTGCCGGAGAAGGGACGGCTCCAAAAAAAAAGGTAGAATGTGTCGCGGGACACACGGTAGGAACTTTAGTTCCTTTTAAGCAAAAATTATGTAATACATTTGACGTTATAGATAAACGATTTGCATATTCTTTGGAGGATGAGTAGTAAGCATACCAGACTCTCACGCGGTAGACCCGGGTTCGATTCCCCGTGAGGAAATTTTTTTTACTGTTAATTTTATTTTTAAATAATTATTCTGCTTGATATTAATAACGACAACAGGTAGACGTTTGAAATATTTAGCAGAATATTCATTATTATAGATAATGGTACGGTACCCTTCATGAGGGAGTCCGACTGGCAACATCTACTTATAACAGCATCGTATATTTAAAAAGGGAAACCGTAGCATATAAATTGGACATTCCAGAACTGTACGTTTACTACAAAAAAATTAGTGGAAACATAAAATTGAATTGTTAAATTTTCAATTTGAAGTTATATTACAGTTTATAAAAATTTATATTTTCTAGATTTTTTCTTAAGTGGGTCGTAGAAAAAATATGCTGTTCGACTCGTGTGGATTGTCCATATCGCACTTGAACGATTGAGCACTCCGCCTACAGCGTCGTGCTCAAACTTCGTCCTCGTGCGATATGCCATCATATCCACACTAGTTGCACAAACTACTATTTCTATCAAAATATGCCTTATTACATTTAAAAACAACCTGCCAAATGTCAAATCAATTTATCCATCCATTTTAAAGTTATCGAATTAAAACATTTTTCAAAATTTCAACACCCTGTATTTCGAAAAGTAAATGTGCTAGACCCCTTAATCACGCAAATAAAATTATGGAAATAATAGGAAAAATTTATCCGAACAAATTCAACTAGATCACCAGCACTGCGAATACCAGCTTTGCATAGAATTTTCATATAGCATCGGTGGTTCAGTGGTCGAATGCTCGCATTCCACGCGGGCATCCCGGGTTCGAATCCGGGCATGAGCATATTTATTATTATGAATCGCTGCTTCGTAAACGAGAGAGAGACTAAGGAGAGAGCACAAGCACGCAAGCAAGGCACATAACGAAGCAACGTAACATAACGTAGCGTAACGTAACGCGTAACGGTCAGATCTTTTGCGTCGCGACCCCTGATCGCTCAAACATAACCTGACGTAAGGAACTAAAGTTCCAAAAACTGAAAGGTCCAGTGTTCCACAATGCCAAAAATACAAATTATTAAGAATTCAAACAGTTTTCAAAACAAAGTGGAGAATAAGCCAAAAGAATTTTATATCATCAGTCAACAAACTATGAGCAAATTGCATTTAACGTGTCTGAATTTGGGACATTTACCCCATATAGAAACGTCGACTCGTGTCTCTCTAGAGCTCATGGGCATTAAAGGAACATAAATCAAAATGGATCCTTTATATCCTTTCACACTGTGACGGATCCTCCTGATGGTATTGGTGGTTTATTGTATTAAGGTGACCTGAAAATTCACATGGCTTTAGTCTCTATCAGGATCGAATAAATTATACAGGGTGTAACTAAATGACAAGTATATATTTCTTTGTTCTAAAAATAATAGCACATTTCAGTTTTCTTAAAGTGAAATCTTATGTCAGCAAAATAATAACCCGAGTATATAGATTTTTTAAATTGAAAAGCTCGTCATGAAGACATTTCTGAGAATTTATTGATATTGGCTGTAGCGATAACCCCCATTATCACGTAATAAGGAAAAATTAAAATGTCACCGACCGAAGTGGTTTTCAGTTCTTTTCCAAGAAAATCGAGACATGAAATGTGGAAATGTGGTCACGAACCAACTGCATTGCGATATGAATCTGATCCACTTTACACCTATAATAAATGGATTATGTGAAATAGAATATATTTTCTTACATATTTATAAGATCTTTGGAAAACGAATAGTATATTATACACCAAGGTGGTGAAGACTATTATTATTGACCGAGCGGAATAAGATGCGAGGTTCATAAATGTCTTCACCACACAATTTTTTCCACTACTAGTCAAATATAAGACAAAAATTGAAAATAATTCTCAAACTAACCACGAGAAGCGTTTACCCCGTCGTCTGACTGACAAGTACACTGTCAGTTTTCGATATATTACGATATATTACTCGTTATGTCATCAGTCATTTTTGGTTGAGCGCGAATTTTAAACTAATGACATTTTTATTCAAATAATTTTATCTTGATAGGTAATTTCAAGCAGCAAATATGTTAAAGACAATCTTCTGGGTATACAAATTTATGTTGCACAAGTTTTACTATCCCTGAATCCTCAAAATATTTGAATTTGTCCATTATTGACCTGGGTTGATGATAGAAAAATTATTAACCACCAAGGGCCAGTTGTATGTAACGTAGTTAACCAATGGGCTCATTTACATATTTTTTTATTTTACTTTTAGGAAGAGCACATCATTTTGAGGCTCTGTGCAAAAAATTAGACGTCAGCGAGACTCTTAAGTCGACTAAAAAAATTATAAACATTAAACAACGCTCTTCTCCGAATTTCAGGCGTGACGTCATCGCATATGAAATCTCTCGTTCAGAGAGCGGATACCGCGCCGATCGGTTTTCGGTTAAATGACTACTTAGCTAGTAACAGTACTTTGCTTGCTTATAATATGCTCATTATTTTTTATTATACGTTTCAGCAAACTCTAAACAGTGTTATGTTTGTGAAATAAAAACGTTTAGAAATAATTTAAACTATTCGACACAATGGACCAGAACCAGAGTAAAAAAGCTATAAATATTGTGCGGTTCCAGAATGTAAAAGTACTTCAATTAAAACATCTAACAAAACATTTACTTCTACACTGATAAAATTGATCGTTTTTTTCCAAATAAATGAGTTATTTGTTCAATATTTATTGGTATTAAATAAACATTATTCAAATCAACAGAAATGTATTTGTATAAAATACCTTGAGTTATTTGTTTTTTTCTGTAAATTTATTTGAATTATATATATTTGAGTCAAATATTGCAGGCTTTGAAGCAAATAAGTTAAAAGCAAACAATCAAAATATTAAAGACAAATAAATATTTATTGGCATCAAAAAATATAAATAACATAATCAAACAAATTTATAGGGTGAAGTTAAATACATTGCAGTTTCATCGTCAAATAATATAATATTTGGATCCTAAAAATAATTATTTATGATTTGGGCAGTTACCCTTAAATTAAATAATTCTTTCCTGTAAACTATGTAACTGTTACGCGTGCGTAGAGTGTAGACAAGATTCGACAGGGACAGGAGCAACAAGTAGTTTTTGTGTTTGCAGATTGTGGAGAAGAATTATTACATTAATTTGTTGTTAGTGTAGTTTGCAGTGTAAGTGAAGTTTTCATGTTGGTGGATAAGATGGATAATATAAAATTATTGTTATGGAAGGTTGGAATCTACTTCATTTGTGGGAAGTATTTGAAGGTAAGTGAATTGGTACCTTTATACATTCTAGGTAGGTTGATGCTCGTTCTTTTTTATTTGAATCATAATTCATAATTCTACCATAAATTAATTTTGGGAAACATGATTATTGCCAATTTTATAATTTAAAAAAAGAAAAGCCGATGTCATGGCTCTGGAATCAAAATGTCGAATACCTACCTAATTGGTATCTTTCTTAGTTTGGTTGATCATTTATTTAAAGCGTAAAAATAATTTGAAACTTGCCATGTTGAGAAATAGGTATACTAATGTCAAGATAATTTATTTTTCTAAACATCTATCTATAAACAAAGATCCAGACAAAGGTATCATAAAACGAAAGCGGTTAGTTAAGCCTCTTAAGCGCCATCTTTTTTTCCGTCCCGTACAAATAATTAAATAAATAATTATTTGAAACTGAAGTACAATATCATATTTTGAACATTTCATGTACACAATTAAATACATAAATATTCAATCTAAGTCACTTATTAGATTTTTCTAAATAGAAATTTATTTAAAATGAAAGTACAATGTCATATTTTCAACATTTCCTGGACAAAATTGAATACATAAATATTTAATCTAAATCACTTGAATTTCATATTAGGTTTATTTAAATAAAAAATGGGTGGCTCACGAGGTTTCGGCCAGCCTTTACCTATTTTCAAAACTACGTCGTTGCTACAAAAAACCCTGAAACAGGTCGGTTTTTGATTTTAATATACTGCATTTTTACCTAAAATTTTTTGTTTTTTGTGGCTATATGTAACTTTTTGTATTTTAGGTGTTACACAAGAAACTCAGGACGATTTGGCTCAAAAGAAATGACATTTTTGCTTCCTCGGTACTTAATATAAAATATGTCAAGAATAAATTTGTTTTTATGGTGTGAACTTTTTTTATCTCAATATAATTAGACTTTAGAAGTTTTGCAATGTACTACATGCATTTTTATGTAGGTAAGTAATGCAGTAATAAAATATATTTTTTTTAAATTTCTTCTACTTTACATTTTACCTTGATACACACAAACTATTAAAGAAACTAAGTTACACTAGAAATTTACTTGTTAGGTTTACAAAAAAAACAGCTTTTGATAGAAGTTTTTTTTTTAAATATATCGATTTAACTTTTCGTGAAATCGAAATAACTTATATGTAACATTTACTACTATTAATAAGGATGCAAAAAAATGGAATGGCAGAAGAGCATAAAAAGACTCAAAGCATTCACTGATAAGTCAACATTTTGTTTGTGTATTTTTAGGATTTCATTTTTCTTCAATCAGAATCGTTATAAATCACCTTATAAAATACGTTGTGAATCCATCTTGAGAGGGTTATTGAAAACCACACGCTTGTATTAATCTAAAAAATTGATTTAAAAAAGTAGATAATATTGTTCTTATAGCTTGTGGTGTTATTATTATTAATGTTCAAAATTATTTAATAAAATAATGGGTCAGTTCTTCACAAATTGAATTTTATTAAATGCTGCTTTTTTCCAAAAACATATTTTTTTCAGTGGATCATCAACAAATCTGGCGTATATTATATGTTTTAAAATAAATTATTCTATTTGATTCAAAGTCCGGATCCGCTCTAACAAATATCGCTTTTTTTTACCAGTCAGGTGCATGTGCATTTGAATCTGATGTAAACATCAAAATAAGTTTTTCTTGTTCTTTTCAACATTGGTGATTTAATTTCCACTACACATTCATCATAAATAGCATTTGGAGAAGCACATTTAATTGGGCAGTCTGCAGTTGAAAAAATTGCAATTTTTTACTGAGTAACCTGAAGCGTTATCTACGTAACATTGTCCACCAGACCAGGAATAAAATAGAACATCTGGAATCACCCTGTAAATCATTTGAGAGAGCATGTATTTATGAAAATATTGACATTTTTAATCATTCTGGTCGGAAAACAGCCAAAAACGATGTGTCACATAGTATAAAATTATAATTTCCAAAGTCCACTTCTGAAAGATTTAATATGTCTGTTTTTTTTTTACAATTAGGTCCACACATTTTATTTTATTAACACAAACATTTTGTAAGAAGTACAAAATAAATGAATTCTATGCGAGGCCCGTTACAGTCAGAAGCGTAATGTTAGTGCACATTAACTTTCATATGCGGTGACGTCACAGTCATAGTCTTCGCCCTGCTACGGTATGCTTGTTTAATTGGTTGTATTAGGAGAACGACATATTCTATTGACATGAAATTTTTAGAATCATACTTTTATCCTCAGTACTTTGTTTTACGACAGTTAAAAATGATTTAAAAATTTTAGTGAATGAGCCAACTGAACCAGGTTCACATGTTGACCATAGTCAAATCAATCAATCGTTGTACGAAAGATGTTCGTGTCAGTTGACCACAGTCAAATTAATATTTTTTTGTTGGTTATCCGAACCTCTAGTAACATTCGAGCATTATTTTATCAATATTGTTGGTACTAACTTGAAAAAAATCGTCACAGTTTTTGTATACTGTGAAATCGTTGTTAATCAATGACAATCAATGATCAAAAGCGTACTTGGCGTTAAATATCATTTTGTGTGTTCTCTTTGAAGTGAAAAGATGGCAGATAAAGAAAACAAGCGTACTCCAAATTTACTGCATTTGCAGAATTGATTTCTCTAGTTGCTAAGTATAAAAACGTTATAGAGTGTATTTCAAAATTATTTTCTCTTGTTCGAAATATGCGAGCGTTTCTCCTTAAACCTAAAACCCAGTATAAAATCTCAATAAGGTATAAAAGTCGTATACAAATAAGTAAATAAACCTTCTTCTACTTCTCTTATCATTTCTAGAAAATCCTCATCATCCGTTAACTCTTCAAAATAATCCACGTTTTCCATTGTAAACAATAAAAAGTTGTAAAATTATAGGTTATATAACAGTCAATTATAAGTTATGTCACATCAGAATTTGAAGTTTATTCCATGAAATTTAGTTAAACCACCATTTTTGGTGGTTCAGTAAATTGCATAGTTAACTTATGAGTTAACCAAAATAATTCTTGACTATGTTTCGTACAACATAATAGCTGTGATCGTGGGTTGACCATAGACATTTGGTTAACTATGCTTCATACAACTGGCCCTAATAGAAAAATTCAACGTCTCAGTTGGCTAGAAGGAGCAATAATTGTCAACTTCACAGCTAGTAGTGGAAAAAAGTGTTTTTATAGATATTTTAACGTTTTGTTTTCAAATTGGGACAATCCAAATGAAACTGAAAATAATTTAACAAAAATATGATCGCCATTATAGGCTTTGTCATTAGAAAATCACCCTGTACATAATTACAGTATCAAATATCCGCAGTTCCATTGATCAGAACTTGTATGCATCTCAGTAAATTATCTATTATTACCCAAATACAAAAGCATTGCAAAATAATAGGGACTAAAGAACAAGGTTAGTGCCACATGTATATTGTATATATGCCCATCGACATCCTCAACAGCCCTGGTGACATCTTGCCAGGGGAAAACAAACGACAGAGTAGTCGTGCCGTCCCAAAGGACATATTTAGGTATTGAATAGGCTTCAATTGTGTAGGATATCAGGACCGGCTTCATTCAACACAATACAGTATGTTGAAATATGATTTAAGAATTATTTTGCAAGTAACTGAAGTCTATTCTTTTATGAACGAATACTTATTCTTTCACGCAAGCTTAATTCGGTCCTGATATTATTCTAAACAAAGGGCTCTTTAAAATATAATGGTGCACTGAATATGACCAATAATGGAGGACTATCTATAGAGTATTTAGTGCCTCTTTATGTATTTTGGGTACTCTTTTTTTTGAAGCTAAATCATTTTGAAAGGGGTGGAGCTTGTTTATCTATTCATGAGAGTCCTTGATGGTTATTCAATATGAGGTGGAGCGAAGTGGGTATTAGTAATGTTATAGGCATTTTTTATGTTGTATAATAGGATAACTATCATGGCTGAAATATTGGTTTGCATCTAAATTTTTTTTTAACTAGAATTTTTTTCTCTTATTTTTTTTTTGGATCAAACCACAATAATGTTTTTTATTTTTTATTTCGACGTTTCGGTAGCGTTCCAGCTACCGTTGTCAAGATTCACTGGTAATGAAATAATTTTTGGTCCCTATCTGACACTACGAAAAAAATTTGACAACTAGACAATCAATAATATTTTGAAGTTTAAGACTACAAAACTTTGTGGTCAAATTTTATTTAGGTCCATTCATAGTAGATCACATCTCTGGTAAAATGTGGAATAAAATATTTTGTCTACAAAATGGGTACGATTTGACACTATTTTCAGTGTCATAATGACGTATATTACCTACCGCACTAGTGCGTTTTTGATTACATTACCGCACTAGTGCGTTTTTGATTACATTACCGCACTAGTGCGTTTTTGATTACATTACCGCACTAGTGCGTTTTTGGTTACATTACCGCACTAGTGCGATAATAATAATCTAGAAACATATTAATACCAGAATTAAATATCTAAAATAACACTGGAAGCTGCATTTTCAATTTCCGAAAGGAGATTGTCTTCGCTTGAACTCATTTTTATAGATTATTGTTCATTCAACTTTGAAAATTTGATGACATAACTAATTTATTTTATTTCCACAGCCTTGTTTGTCTTTGTTGCTATGGTCACAAAATATGACACACAGTACCTTATGTTTGCAGTCAATATTATTGAAAATACGTTGGACAGACATTTTTTTTATTGGTGAACCATTTTATCTATTTAAAGCACGCCTCAGCGTGTTTAAATCGAACTTTAAAACACGCACGACATGACAACATCAACAACTCGAGAAACGAAGTCTAAATGACAATTATTTTATTATTGATGTGACAGGAGTACTTTGTAACGTCAAAACCTTCATCCCAACAATATTTAACAATTTAAATTTTATAAATGAAAATGTACAGTTGGTATTGTTTGAGATATTAACATTTCGATTTTTCAAATCGGAGAAAATGGTAAAAAATTAATACTATTAACATACTCAGAACTCATTGAGGTTGAACTTCCATCAAAATGCAAATTAGTTGATGTTTTCCTCATTTCCATGACAACGCAATTCAACCATTTTACATTATTAGCTCTTATTTCTATTTCTTATTATTGTAGTAGTAATAGATACCAGTATTTATAATTTCAAAGTGCACCAATAAAAAAAAATAGCGTAAAGTATTCGTAGATAACTGGTCTCTAAAACACTTGCTCCATTTCGAGCAAAAAATAAAATCGCGCGTGTTTTAAAGACCTTAATATCCACTTATACTTTAATATACTATTTTAATTTTATAATATAGGTACTGTTAATAATACTAATAAACAGTTGAAGATAAAATTTTTGTCGAATTTTGTTTCAAGTTTCCTGAATATCCTAACCCGTTTGACATTGAAGTGTTCAATTCAATATCCGTCTAGGCCTATGGCCTTAGTTCATCTTAGTTCATAAGTGTCTTTGGAAAACATTTTTCAAAACTTTATAAAGCGTTAAAATAATTATTATTCTGCTATATCTACTGGTAACTCGCTTTATTAAATACGACTTTAAATTGAAAAAAATTTAATTCAACTTCTCGTAGTGTAATGCAATTTTTCATCCTATTTATATTTCACACTCTGTTGCCTTGACGTTTTCCGCTTGGTGCGCGTTTTGTAATATTCCCGCACTTTTCGCTTCACACCCTCTAGCTAATGAATGTAAAATAGAAGTCAAATAATAGTCATTCTTTTGTTATGCTCCTTTTGTTCGAATTTCCCTTTCTGATCGTCGGTACATCTTTGGATGTGGTCGATAAATTTTCAACTATCAAAATGTGTTTTTGGTGTTTGGTTAGTGATTAGGAGTTTTATAGGGTTGATGTTTAGGGGTGCGATGGATGGCAGAAATAATTTATTTCTATAAATAATATAAAATATAAAGAAAGAAAATGTGATAAATAATAAGGGATTCTTCAGTGTAACTTTTAAAAGCAACTCCTAGCATGTAAAACATGTAAAATTAAGAGAATCACAAGAGAAAGCCAGTACGGAATAAACCCTTGTATAATTTATTTAGGAAAAAAAAGAGCCACCGAACTTTCAGCGACAAAGTTCCCAGTTCTTAAAAAAGGGTCGTAAAGTATTATTTCTGGAGTTTTAAAAGTGCCTTTCAATAAATTATTACGATCTCCAAAGGTTTCTATACAGGGAAATACAATTAAAAATTAAATTTAATTTCATTTTGAGTTATTTATAACAGAAGCATTACCATATTAGTGGTTTTAGAAGACACAAGGAATTATTGAAATATCAGAGAAGTAATTTTTTATATTGATAACTCATTTTATTTACAGGAAACTTTAAATAAAGTACATTACTCTGCAAAGCCGTCAGGTTTTTTGTCAAATGGAATTTTAGTTTGTGCACAGAATACACCATCCCAAGAAGAAAGGAAGCTTGTACTATTTTACAATTCATTTTCTGAGTGCGCATGTCCGACAGTCGCCATTTTAAGCCCGTTATCTGTCAATGACATGTGATTTTATTGTTTACCGAAGAATTTTCTTTGTTGTAAGCTTTTTAGATATTTACATATTTTTTGTGTGTTTTGAACGATGAAATTTGTTTACAAAATTACATTTTATTAGTTATGGCGCCAAAAGCTTGCGCAATTCGTGGCTGTCATTCAAGTGATGGATGAATAATTGAAAAACACAACAAAAGCTTCGATATCTATGAAGAAAAGTTTACTGTCGATTCTTTTTTATAACTTCGTTGTCACAGATATCAGTGCATTTTCTCTGGGTGTAAAATTTAAATCAGAATCTGGTGAAGTGTAACTTTTAAATATATAAATAATAAAAATTTTATATTCAAGCACCATACTTATTGTAATTTTATATCATCATTTACTGGAAATCTTTCGATTGTAAACTGATATTATAAATATATAATCTATTATTATTGTATTGGTTTTTAGACTCACCCTATCCTACATAATATCATTATAGTGGTACATAAATAGAAAATAAGAATCATTTGGTTAAACAATGGCTCTTTATTTTAATGGATGGTACTTCAACAACGGGAGCTAAAACTTATATTTATATATTTCTCAAAATATTTGTTAAGCTGTTAAATTAACTTCAACAATTTATAAATTAAGTTTAACATTTAAATCTTTGTCGAAGCAAGTCATAAAAATAAACAATTATTATTTGAGATTCTTTGATTCCACTTTTTTGCGTGTACTAACATTTAATTTACATTTTTTGAACAATTTCCTCATTGTTACTTGATCCGATATCTACCTTATATTCATTTCTTAGTGGTAGTTGCAGATTCTTCCGCATATATCAGCGCTGACATCCTAACCTAACAAACTGACAACTGCCTGACAACTTATCTATGGTGACAGCAGCAGACCAACGTTTGACGATGTGTATCGTGAGTTTGTCCAGTTTTTGTTTTTAAAAACTATTTTGCTTATTTGTGTGTGTTGGTTTTTATTGTTTATAGTGGGACTTCTACTTTAATAGACAATGTCGAGAATTCATTAAATATAAAGTGACAGGAGTAGTTATTCTTCCATGCAGATTTGAACTTCCCAGCATTGTTGTTGAATTTCTAATATTTATTTTTCTTCAAGTTTGTCATTGAAATATGTAAAAAAACGTTTCATTTATTGTAGGTATACTTTTTTTATTCAATAAAATATATAAACTAAATCATAATTGCTTTATTTTTCTCACTTCAGGCATTCTATGGTCCATTTTTTTTATTCAATTTTACTTTACTATTTGATTATTATTATTGTAATATCAATCTAATATTAGGTAATTTTATCTACAACTGTCATGTAACGGGTACGATTTGACACTATTTTTAATGTCATAATGACGTATATTACCGCACTAGTGCGTTTTTGATTACATTACCGCACTAGTGCGGTGATAAGAATCTAGAAACATATTAATACCAGAATTAAATATTTAAAAGAACACTGGAAGCTGCATTTTCAATTTCCGAAAGGAGATTTTCTCCGCTTGAACTCATTTTTATAGATTTTTGTTCATTCAGCTTTGAAAATTTGATGACATAACTAATTTATTTTTTATTTCACAACCTTGTTTGTCTTTGTTGCTATGGTCATAAAATATGATACACATTACCTTATGTTTGCAGTCAATATTATTAAAAATACGTTGGATTGAAATTTTTTTCAAATTTTATATTAAAGGTGCTGTTAATAATACCAATAAACAGTTGTAGATAAAATTTTGTACGTAACACGTGTGATAGGAATTATTAACGCACTTATGTGATTACACGACTCGGCCTACGGCCTCGTCGTGCAAACTTCACATGCGTGCGATAATAATGTCCATATCCCACTAATTACGTAAATAACTATTAAATGAAATATCAAAAAGTGGACCAATGAAAGTAAAATTACAGTAATTTTGAATATGCCGCCAAAAACTGTAAAATTACAGGAATCTTCTTTTTCGAAGTTCACAACCATCTGATTTGTGTTAGAGGTACGGGACTCACACGTACAAGTAGAGGGCACCACGGGTCAGTTTCCCATCTATAAGTATTTTTTTATCTATGGTTGTTGCTTCTTTTTATTAGTCTTTGTTCTTTGGTTTTCAAAGACTCTATGAGTCGTTATAATAGTAGGTATTAAACTATTACCTTTATTTGAGCTGCATCTAGATTGTAGTTTAACATCGCCCAGCAGAGATATTTATTTATTTGTGAGGTTCTAATGTTTGGTTCTAATGTTTGGTTCTAATGTTGAAGAGAAAAATTTTAATTGGACCTTATATTTAAAATTTAGTAAAATGCCCTATACACTTAATCTTCATACGAAATGAAATGAGTTTGTTTATCTTTTGGTACATTTAAAATATACGTGAAAATAAAAAAAATAATCTTGATCGAATGACCCTGTATACTTAGTTTTTGGTAAAAAATATTAAGTCACGATCTAACCATTACCGATTAAGTTTTTTAATGCCAAAAATCCAGTAAAAATGAACCAAGTTTCTCCGGAATTTATAGGTTTTCAAAGAACTTCGAATTTTACGAGGTATAAGGAGAAAGTTTCGATATCATTGTTATCGAACACAGTAAAATCAATTTCTTCGTTAAATAAAGGAATTTATGTAGCAGGTCTTACATTGAGAATTTACACTTTAAACCTTGTTACTCAGTTTTTAACTACTTTCTGGATTAAATGTTCAAACTGATTCAGAAAACTCATTCATTCAATAGAATCAATATATTCAAGATGCTGATTGTGATCTAGACTTTATTCTCCAGGCATATCCATAAAAAGAATGAAGGATGAAAATGTTGTTCGAGTGGTTATTGACATAGAGGCATCATTGTCAGAGCATGTTTAAGCACTAACAAATGACATATATTATGTTGGTATCGCTTCTGTCTGTATTGTACCCTCCACGCCATCTCCACGCCATCTCCACGCCACCACCACGCATCCATTCTGTGTGAATTGCGCCTAAAGATGCTTTACACGGAGTTGGTAATTTGGTCCCCAAAGATGACGTCACGAAATTTCAAAAGGTAATTTGGTCCCCATGGCTGACAGGTATAAATTCCCTACAAGTA
>CAJUYI010005147.1:3442-16402 GCA_910591695.1 Galerucella pusilla
ATATAGTTAGACCTGAATTGTCCGACATGATGTACACCAGAACATGTACTTTGTGTCTATCCCACCGAGGAATAAATCAGAATTCTGAATTTGATAGGGTGTCTTTCTCGCCCTCAGATCTGAAAAATAATTCACCAAATAAACCAATCGGCTTTGCTAAGAAGCTAAATTTGTTTTTTTTTATACATGAAATATGATTAGGTGTGTAGATAAGGAATTTTTGCAATTCACTTACGAAATGTCATCATTTTGACACTCATTTTAGTTGCAAAACGTGGTTCATTTTGTCACACAGGGAAAACAAATCCATTTATTTTTACAAAGAATACCTAGTTTTATTATGAAATTAATTAGACAACTACATATTATAATATTTCAAACCTAAATAAATGTGATCATCAGCTTCTATTGAAAATCTACTGAAATCTTCCTTACTAAATGTTTTTGATTTGTTTGGCCGATATCCTTCCGCATTCCATCGAATAGTGACTCCACATCGTCGACGGTTGAAATATTTTGGCTTTGTATGGAAAATAAGCAAGAAGAACCTTTTCTGATACCGTTTTTTTAGTATTTATTTTCTCCACTTCGCACCACTTTTGGAAGTTAGAATAAGCTAGCTGTTTCATATGCTGCTTTTGACTTACTTGGCAGCAAATTTGCTACAACAGCTTTTGCAACTTCTTCAACGTCTGAAGGTAGGGACTCTTCAGATTCGCTCATTTTTAAAGACAGAATGGACAGAATAAACAAATAAATGTGGTTATTTTGACCAATATGTCTTAACATTTGAGGCTTTGATCATTGTTGTAATGGTTATCTCCATAGAAACAAACAAGCATGGCTTTGATAGTATTTAAAATTACAATGAAACGTAATGAATTTTTTTTTTCATTTTCGTCAACTGAATTACAAAAAATCTTGTATATAAACACGATGCAAAACGCCGTGTTTTTTGCAACTAGTTGTATAAATCACATCTAGTGCAAAAACACGTTCATTTTGCTACTAGTTGTATAAATAGCTATTATATACTCTGGAATAGATAGGCAAGTGTCGAATAATCGGCTGTACCCTAATGCAAGTGGCGCCGTGCTGCGACCTGTGTCTCAACTATATAAGAGATTCGATGGATGGCGGGAATTTTGAATAACTTGAGGATTTTTGAAAATTTCCGATGTCAAAGATTTAAGATAGCTTTTCGGGAACAGATTTAATGGCAGAGTTTGTAGAGGATAATTTATTTGCTAAAGTGTGTTTAATTTGAAACCATTTAAGGGTATATGATTCTCAGTTCCATCTGTAAGATGCACCTATTGTTTTTTCTATGTCAATGAAAGAAGTGCTTTAATTGCAGTGAAGACTGCTTTAAAAATTGGTTCGGAAGTGTTTCGATCTCTATGGAAATTATTTGAAAAAATTAACAATTCCAGGGATCGATTTAATAACCTATTTTATTTTCTCTATTTACCAAACATAAATAGCCACACATATAATAAAAATTGGATTTTGCTCCGGTCATCCGTTATTCGATATCGTATGTCAGCTTCTTTCATGTAAACTGCATTAAGAACTGATCGATTTTTTGTGACTATCATGTAAACTCTCTCAGGAATAAAACAGTATATTATTTCTCTTCTGTGTAACGGATTTCTACTTTTATGATTGAATATATACAAGAACTAAGAACCGTCAGGTAGTAGCAATATAGAGAGTATTGACTGGTTCAACCAGATGGTAGAATAATATTATGTTCTCATAAACACCTCTTGGGCATTGAGCTATTTATAAAGTAAGCGTTATGTTATAAACGAAGAATACAGGGAAATTTTAAATATAATAACGAGGAAAATTGTTATCATGCAACAAGTTTTATCAGGAGAGCATCAAAACTGTTGTTTAGTATACTACCTACCTTTCCACAACCAAATAAAGAATAAATTTGCTAGACATTCATCCTTTAACAATAATTTGTTTGATTTTCTTACCGTCAACCTAAAATAAGGGTACATGCACATTCGTACCGACTTTTTCTGAATAATTTAGGATAGAGTATCTTCCTTAGGTGAATTTTTTCCCAAGATGGTCTTCATTTTTAACTCAAAATACAATATTACTGGTCTGTAATCACTTTTCGGTAAATATTTTGACATATTGAAGACAAACTATGATGGAGTTCAGTATTATCATAAAAAAAAGAAATGATCTCTTAAATAGCTATTTCTCCGATTAATAAATAAATTGAGGAATTAATATCATTGATATCATTCATATGAACAAATAGTGGGTTTATACTGAAACTACCAATGAGTAGGACAAGTTACAAAAATAAAAAATCCACGAGAGGCTTTTGACGTACCAAGGGGTTAAGAAGGGCCGGAATAGGAACAAAGTTGGCTTTAGTCCTTGCAAGAAGCTAAGATGGCTTTGTTTAAGGTGCTGACATTAATTTTTATGACTAAAAAAGATCCTGAAGATTACCATGAAGATAGACGGATATATATTTGAGAAATGGTTTGAAGAGGAACTAAGGAATGTATGTCCTAACATAGGGATAATGTTGTAGCAAATGACTTTCTACACGGAAAAAAAAGATATGTTATATCAACTAAATTTATTTAGTCACTTTTATTTGATTAACTCGATTAAATTTCATTCAAATCAAATACTGAATGTATTCGTCCGACGAAATATTAAAATTGCCGAAACAAAATGCAATTGTCGACGTAATCCTAGAAATTTCTTGAATCAAAAATGGACTTATCAAGTGAAGTATTTCCTAATTTACATCAAAGTATTATAATATTATCTCAACAAAATGATTCATTCAAATCAAACAAATTAACACGCTTGATTCAAACATACACTTGTCAAATGAAATATATTTTAACTTACTTCAAGCGAATAATATTATTAACTCAAATATAATATTTGGTTGACTCAAACAAGTGAATTCGCTCGGTTCAAAATAAATTTTTTTAAATGAATCATTTTTCAACTCCTTTTAAGCGAATAATAATATTAATTCAACCTTAATATTTGCTTTTCAATCAAGCATGTACACTATATTGTTTAAAACAAAAAATGAATTGGTTTGAGCTTAAAATCATTGAAGTAACCAATTTCAACAGTCAATTTGAACTATTTATTCTTGTTTGTTTCAATAGATGCAATAGTTCAATCGGAATAATTTCATATTTGTATCGACTGATTATCTGATTCATTCAAAATGTTCTTGCTTAGGAGATTGTCCTGTTTCTATCTATCACAACGTTTTCACTTCATTCTTCATTTCATATTGTTCTAAGATAGGAGTTACATCGTTAGGTGAGTGATAACCTGTTGTCTGGAAATTGTTCTGGATTAGCGGATTATTCAGGTAAATATAATTATGTATTCTATTTATAAATATTATATTATCTCGTTTCTTCCGAAAAATTGTTCATTTTTGTTTTAAGATGATAGGTAGTTTGTCTTGTATCAGTTGTATGTTAAATCGCATACATCACATTCTAAACGAAACATGAATTTAAACTGAGATTAAACCCGGTTTTAAACAGTAAGTACCTAATGACTTTTTTACAAAGTTACGGTACTTTGCTATGATCCTACCTAACCTAACCTACCTAATTGGAAATGTAAGGTAATGTGTCATTACCTTCACTTTAAATTTGTTATATTCATCATCATTAACTTGCAAATTGTTAATTCTAAGCGTAATAGTAGTGCTACCTAAATTCAGTGTTTGAGAAAGGAACATGTGATACATTCATTGGGGCTGCATTTCGTATATTTATATTGGAAAATTCGAGAATTTCCTTTATGCTTGTTTAGAACATTCATTAAACTCTATTTATTTTTATTATTTCTTCTTTGTAGATCAAGATTATGATTTGATTTTCCCTGATGCCCTTATAGTGAATTTGCAAGTGAATTGGTTCCAATTTATGAAAAAGTTATTGCGGTTGAAAAGAAATGCAGTTAGTGGAAGTTTGATTTTATGTTTTAGAAAATTTATATTTTATTTTGTTATTGTTTTTTCTTTTAAAATAAAATGCTATGAAGTATATTTAACTTTTCTTTTTTATAGCACTCAGTATGTTATGTCAACTTAATTTTTATATTAAAATTAGCAATCAGTTGATCAAACTGATTGCATTTCAAGTTCAATCAACATATTATACTTTTCAACTAAAATATTTAATTTATCGGATAAATTCTCAAAATTAACGCAAGCAATTAATTTTCTTGATTTGCTTATGAATTTCGTTGATTTAGTAATTTTGTTATTCAATTTAACAACATAATTCTTCACCTGAATCCAAAATTTGTTTCTAACCAAGCAAAAAAAAAATTGATATGATGATAACGTTTGTTCATTAGATCATTTATTATAATTTGTTCAACAAAAAAAATTGACTAAATCATTATTTTTCTCAATTGATTTGATCATTTTTCAGATTCAATTCAACAAAATATTCACTTTGTTGAAGCAATAATTTTATCAAAATAATTTATGAAAATGGTCCAGTTGACTAAATATTTGGTTCAGTCAACAAACAGTTAGTTGCATCAATACTTTAACCTGCATTGAAACCAAGCAATTATTTTAATTACTCCAAAATAATATTTTGTCGTGCATATATGACACTTTAATTTAATTGATCCAAATAAATTTTACTTGATACAACGATTCTTTTTTTTCCGTGTAAAACTAATTTTGAAACTAATTATTTGACAGGAATAAATGACATTTTAAACAGACCAATTATAATCATTTTAAAGATTCAAGTAGACAATTTAGTTACTCCATTAAGGTGTTAATAAGTGAACTTATTTTTCATTTAAAATTCAACACTATAACCGCAAAGTAAGTAAAAACCGCACTGTTGAAATAACCAGCTGAGAACACTTCAAATCGTACACCTACAAACAATAAGAAAAAACCCTCCCTCGGAGGAATAGGGAATGGAAACACTTCGTTGGACTGAAATTAGGGCAAAGGGTCGTCGAACCTCACGTATATTGATCGTGACATCGTTTTACGAGGCAGTTTTAAGCTTTGTGAAAATATTTTTTAATGGTGGTTGTTGAGGAAAAGCATTAACTTTGATGTTGATCGTTTATTGTGAAACCTTAATCAGTATTTATTTATTAAAATGAATTTTGTAAAATACGAAAAAACAATAATGGGGTTATTTGCTTGATAACAGTTTCCTATAACATATTTTGGTAAAGTGTGTTGTCAATAGATACTATTATAACGCCATACAAATTACTTTTCCAAAGAGTAGAGCGTTCACTTAACAATTAAATATGTTTCAAGTTAAAGGGGGTTGGGATATCTTCACGATATAACCTGGCTTTTCCTTCTCGCTAAACAATGTACTATTCGGACGCTATTAACTACTGTTTATTTCAATTTTATTTATTTTCAATATTTATACTAAATGTGCAATTAGAACCATTTTGAACAAGAACCAGGTGATGTGATCTTGAAGTTGGGGACGTGTTATTATTTGTGTTGTCCGTTATCATATTAGTATTCTCTAAATCCAATGTTACACTAGATTGGGAGACGATACTCAGGTCAGCTTGCGGTGTGTTAAATATTTTGTTGTCAAACATGAAGTCATCTAAGTATATGGAGCTCTCTGCTACACCAGAAGACTGCCAGCTCCCGTTCCTTTCTAGAGAAGTTATGTCTGCTTCTGTATCCACCAGGAATGCGGCCGATGTTCTTCGGCAACAATATCCCGTGAATTCTTTGGCTTTCGATAGTTTTAGGTACGATCATTTGAAAGATTTGATGCCAGGCAATAGATACGAAAGCAAAAAATGGCTCGAATGGCTATGGACAAATGGCAACAAGTTTCAGAAAACGTCTGGAGAATTATTATCTAATTTATCACTGGCAAAATACCCTAGCTACGGCATTTTTTCTGCTGATAAAAAGCTACCAATATTACCTTGACAATTTAATCCATGTATAAAAAATCCCATGAGCTACGCGATTTTGTCATCTTGGCAGCAAAAAAAGTTTTCCCCAACTTTTCCAGCGACAAAAAGGGAACCTAACTTTTGAAAGCATGACAACCAGCATTGTAAACAAATTTTTAATGACGTTATGTCAATTTTTCTCAAACTAATTTACATCTCATTTTTTTATTTATTGGTTTACATAGGTATTCATTAAATTGTCTTAGCGAATTACACTTTTTTTGAGTCGAAGTAAACTTGACATTTATAATTCGAGTTTTGTTGCCATTAGGTAATTCAACTCAAAAAACTGCTAGAAAAAATTACTCGTCCTACGGACTCGTAATTTTTTCAGAGGCAGTTTTTTTCGTTAAATTGTCTGGCAACAATAGTATATTAAATTTTTTTTAATAAAAATACAATGCATATAATAAACAAATAGAGTTAGTAGATTTTGGTACATTCGTAATGATACACGTAACACTTAAAACTGAAAAAAAAAATAATAACTTAAAGGTGCGACTTCTTGCTCATGGAAGAGAGCATATGCTTCCCCACTGACTGAAGATTCCGACGATATTAATGACACCCTTGAATCATTATATTCGTGCCACTGTCCCGTGTAGGGATGTCGGCAATATGCCGTGTAGTGACCTCTGTAAGTGGTTCCACTGTGATTTGATATAGAGTAGAGGTTGTACCTACAGGGTGCCACATTATCAGCCGCGTAATGGCTCATATCAAGCCCTTCTATTGGAAAATCTATTGTAACATTAAGTTTTCTCCTCAATCTTTTTGTTGGCGAAAAGCGCTCCAGGTGGATAACCAATATTATAAAGGATCAAAAGTGCATATTTTTTTACGAGCAATATTTGCAGTTGCGAGGCGGAGCACAGCGCAGCCGAGCGAATTCAAAATTGCGAATAAAAATAGGCACTTTTAGTCCGTATGATATATGCTATTTTTCAAAATTAAAATAAATTTAGTTTTATTCAAAAATCGTTAATAATTTGGTGATAAATTTGAGGTAGTCAAGGATATCTATGGTATTGTTGGTAAATATTGATTGTCAAGTAGACGTAAGTAGAAGTACTAATCACAAAACAGTCTAACCTATAGGAGTGAAAGTCCAATAGGATTACCTAGAATGAAAAAATGAGGTGTCTAACCCATCCACCTGAAGCGCTAGTTGCAATTGAGTTATCGAAATAGGCAAGGCAGCTGAGGCCGAAAAACAGACTAAGGGAAGAAGAATTTCAGCGATCGCAGTGGATGGGTTCAGAACTATTTCATTTTTTAAATGGAAGTTTGTTTTTTGAATGACTAATGCCCGATTTCACTAACCATTTCCTAGTCAGGTAAAAAACGAATTTAGGAATTCCTAAATGCAATTTACATTTTACCACGCGCTAAGTAATGCCTAAGAGTGATAATATTACGTATTTCCCATCACTTTTTGATCAATTCTGAAAGGATTGTAGGAACAGCTTTGCGAGTGAGGCCCCTTTTTGTCCCAATAACAATATATTGTGGTCCAAAATATCTGCTGCAAACTTTGTAGGATTTATAAATCTGTTCAGCGCTTAATTCCTTTAGTTTTGGATTGCGAATAAAAGCAACCCATTCATTCAACAACAAAGGGTCATGTTTGGGAAACCTATGTCGTTTTGATGTAATGTCTGTACACAAAGGAACGCAACACTTCACACCAACCATTATAAATATTATGAATTATCACACTTGATAAGACTTACAGTACCTAATTAAAACACAAATAACAGCAGCAAATGGCAAAAGGAAACAATCTATAAAAGACAATGGTGACAACTATATGACAGCTTTAATGAATTTTAAAATCTTTTCTTCTTTTCGTGCTAAAGGCATTAGCTGCCAGGCCTGTTCCGACAACTCAATTGCAACTAGCGCTTCAGGTGGATGGGTTTGAAACCTCATTTTTGTATTCAAGGTCATCTTATAATTAGTGCCGTGCCGCAAGAAATTGCAAAATTTTTGAAGTTAGAAAATTGGAAGGACTATTCGCTAAGAAGAACATCTGCTACACTTCTTATTGATAGTGGCGGTGACCCCACTTGTCTTAAAAGACATGGAGGCTGGAAATCGAGTATGATAGCAGAAGGATATATTGAAGAATCACGTATCAACAAAAAGAATACTGCCAGAAAAATAGTGCAGCCTGACAAAGAAGGTACCAGTACCTGTTCAGATATTTTCTCGAATGTTTCATCAACAGTTACGGAGAATATTTTGAGTTGTTCTAACATTAGTGAAAATGTTTTGAATTGTAATGTAAAGTGTAATTTTAGTGGTGCTTTGAATTTTGGCAATAATTGTTCCAATTGTACATTCAATATCACTATAAATAACAAATAAATACCTATATAGTTGCCCAATAAGTTTGTTTTACTAAGTTTGTAAGAGACAATGTTTTCTTCTTCAAATTTCAATTAGAGAGCTCAAATGCAATTACTTTTAGTCCTAGGATTAAAAGTAGCGTTTTTAATCCTGGAATTAAAAGTGTTGCCAAGCAACGAGCAAATTTTTGTACGGTAAGGGAATTGATGGCTTTTGCACCTGAAAATAGTACAAAAATGTCAAAATTTTTTGATGATTGGAGAAAATAGTAGTTTACCTAACTAGTGCGGAAAGTGATACTTTTCCGCACGCTATTGCAGATGGCCGAACGACGCTTTAGCGGAGTTCGGCCAGCAATCGCGTGCGGAAAAGTCACTTTACGCACGTGTTAGGTACACTATTTTTTCTACTAGCATGCGGAAAGAACCCAAAAGTAATCATAAATCAACATTTCTCATTATATACATATCAACAAATTAATTATTATTATTTGACATTCATTTGATGAGGCTTATACCAGGGCCATCAAAAAATTATTGAAAAATAAGTTTTTTTCTTATTAAAAATTATAGCAGCATTATAATAAATTTATTAATTTTTCAGTCATTTGGTAAACTTGGATATACAAAATACATATTTTGAATATTCAAATGTCAGTATATTCCTCAAATGTCAATAAATTTACTTTCCGCACTAGTGCGGAAAAGTGACTCTTTCCGCACGCTTTTTGGTGCGGAAAAGATTCACTTTCCGCACGTTAGTAGAAAAAATTCTTATTGATACATTTCAAGTTTACTCTGATAAAAAAAGCTCTCGTGTAATTATAAGCGAGAAATTTCACATGTGATTTTTACAGCGATAAATTAACTCCAATGTTAAAATTTCATATACCTGGAAATGTTATTGTCACTTTGACATCGATAAAAAATGTGCATCCTTTTTTATCGCGATAAAAACTCCTCTTCCTCAATATCTAGTAAGGGGACGTCACTTTTACACAATGACAATGAGTCGCAAGTTAATAATAGTATATTACGTAACGTGTGTGGTAAGAAGCATTTTACGCACGAATGGAAAAGTTACGCACGATGCCGCGTAGCGGCGAGTGCGTAATTCCGTGAGTGCGTAAAATGCTTTACAACACGAGTTACGTACTATACTTTACCTACGACCTACTTGTACTTGTATTTATTATAAGAAGCATAAGAAATAACAGTTACATAATTAGAGGTGCTTGGTAAACTCCATCTCTATTACTCTATTACCAATGAAAGAAGCACATTAAAGAACTAACGTTTAATCATTATTAATATATTGTTGATAATCGAAAGTCCATTTTTCAATTATAATCAATACATATACATAGCCCTTTGGGCTTTTCATAGTTAAACGTGGCCATATCTAATGTTTTCAAATAGTAAATTTTGAATAAAATGGAGACGTCTATTGACAGTTGCTAAGATGTTGCTAGGGAAGCCGTGCGATTTACTTTACAGCCGTGCGTTTTTTTTACAGTGCGTAATAGACGTCATTACATTGATACCGACTGTGTGTTATTGACTGATTACAGGGTGGGTCGTGGGTAAAGATAATTATTTTTGTTGTTCATCCATATATTCTGTCGTTAATTTAAAAAACACTCGATCTTTTCTTTTATCAGATAAATTTCTCTTTAAATCAAAGTTTTTCCAATCACTAAATTTGCTCGAAAAACTGACATTAGATAAAATCGCTCCACCTTCGGTGTCGCGATTTTATCATGTCAGTTTTCCTCCTAAAATTAGTAATTGGCAAAACTGTTTCGTTGCAAAGAGAAATTTATCCTATAAAAAAAAATCTCTTGTGTTTTTACTGTTGACAAAATTTTAAATTTTTTAGGTGCGTTGATCGAAGCAAATTTTGTCACCACGGTTCTGATATTTATTTAAAATTTCATTGTGTTATTTCTTGATAGAAAACGTCAGATCAGTTCATTTGAAAAATAACTGTTTCTGAATAAAAAACAGAATTGGAACACAACCCATTGCCGAAATTAAAAAGGCATTGTCTTATAACATAACTCCAAAAATGTGTGTGTGTCAAAAGCTTCCAGTTGGCGACAGTTTCGAAGTTTTTATTGAAAAGAGATTGTAAGTCTGAAAAACATCCGCAAAAATTATATGTGTTTTCAGTTTTTTTTTAAACTATAATTTTTTAATAAAACAGCACTTAATTTTTTCAATTTGCGGATTTCTCTTGCTGAGATGA
Source organism: Galerucella pusilla (assembly GCA_910591695.1). NCBI lineage: Eukaryota > Metazoa > Arthropoda > Insecta > Coleoptera > Chrysomelidae > Galerucella > Galerucella pusilla. The sequence continues at coordinate 14,042 of CAJUYI010005147.1, forward strand.
TTCCGGTTATTTTTGTACAGAAGGAAAAATCATTCAATTTCAAGTTCAAGTTATTTATCTCTATCTCTTCAAATTGACTTGTAATAAAAATTATCCAAATATTGTTATTTTAATTCAATAAAAAATTCTGTTTCATCAGCTCCCTTCACTAACACTCCACAAAAATCCACCTATCCATCCAATACGTAATCAATAAGGACAGTAAAGGCTCTACTAGCAACGATATCGCATGATAATATCTGGGTCAGTAACTCCCAACGTAAAGTGTTCGTTGTCTTCCGCAGGAAGGATGGTTCTGCTTGATTACGGTTATGGCACAATATGAAGTTTTAATTAAAAACGAAAACGACTTAAGATTAAAAACGAAGATATGAATGAGAATTTCGGTGCACGAAGTATGAAACGTTCCCGAACGATTTGTCAATGTTAATTATTACGAGCTTTAGTAATTAAGTCGTTGTAATAATTTGAGACAGGCTCGGTGTTAAGTTCTCGTGTGGATTATTATGAGGAAATGCTTTTGTTTTCACTTCAATTGTACCTATTTATTGTTTCTTAGTGGAATTCGTATGTTGTTTATTGTAACTTGAACTTGGTATAAAATTTAAAACCTATAATTATTGAATATACCACTTGTCACTGTCATACCTTGTGATTAAACAATAGACAACTTGAATCAAATTTTAATCAGCAAAAATGTGCTAAAAACCACAACAACTAGATAACAACGAGGCTATGGAAGTTGCTATTTCCAATATCACAAATTTCTAGTGCAGTGGGTGTTTCTCGCAGCAGTGTTTTCAGAATTTTACAAAAATACTCCATTCTTACAGAATTAAATTAAAGATTCATGCCACTCAGCATCCATATATGATTTACGTCAGCAAATTATTCAAGAATGTCCACAAATAACCCCACAATTTTTTTTGCCCAATTAGAGTAAATTGCACTTAACATTCTATCGCTAATAGCTACGGAATATAAAATATTTCCAATTAGCTTCACTGTCAAAAGTTTTGATTTATAATAGCTCTCTCCCCGCATACACTAACAATTCAAAGATGATTAATTTATTTGGTTTCTAATCGCACCCTAAATACCCAACCAAGCCTGATCGTTAATTTTTAATGAGATAATTCATATATTTGGTAATAACTGAATGATTATTGAAAAAATATAGTCTGACGTATGTATGCTTGTTTGGTCTGTAGACAATATAGGCAGTAATTTGGCGTGAAGTGAACATAATGCTTGCACCTTGTGTTGTAATTTTGATTAATATCAGTTACTTTCTTAGTTTCCGTTTCCACATTATGACTCACAACTTTTGATTTTTAATAACAACAAATCCTCCCTCAGCGCATTTTTCCTTGTTCTTCCCTTACACCTGTCTCTAATGGGGATGTATAAATGAATTAAGCTCGACCACTTCGTTCTATTATGATCCCATCTGTACTGGCTCACCTCCTAATTCTATTCCTCCTATGAAGTGCAGGGTCTGATGTGATTTAAAAGAATAGGATTTCTCTTTCTACCTGGAGTTTGTCCAAGTGGAGTAGAGGGAGAGGGGGTAGCATTGTACCAGTAAGTGCTGTACGTTCTTTCTTCCTGGCATAAGCGAGGCCTTCGGCTTTATGTTGCAAAGGAGTTGATTGGATTTACAATGTTCTGCGAGGAATTAATTTAACGCCATTCGTACTGTACGTACATTCCTTTGATACCTTCCGGTTGAAGATATATCATGTACTTGTGTAGAAGCATTATCCTTATCTCTTTTGAGTACAGTTCTAGAGCAAGAAATACTTCAGTTTCGCGAACGATTTTGTCAGTTGGAACAAGCCGATTATCACTTGAGTGCTGGGTCAATGCCCGATTTTATAAATCAATAGTGTATATTTTCGAAAATCCCATCACACCATTGTGAATTATACTTTTTATTTGATCAAAAACAACCAGAGCTCATCGATCAATTCATTCTTCCACCAACAAAATTTCACAAATAATGATATGTTAAAACTATTCAATTTTTTGCCACAATTGGTGAATACCAAAACATCAAATCAGTGACCACGGTAATAACTTCATTTACCATATTATTATATTATAGTTGAGAGGTGGGTAACTGGCAGTAGTTCAAACTTGTTTTAAAACGTGAATGTATCAACTGTATAATTGACATTTGAATGTCCTGAATTTTTAGTTTCTTATGTGCGAATATAAATAGTGGAACCGGAGGAAATACGAATGGTGAATCTTAGCTTAAGTGGGATTCCTATGGGGATATTCTGGATATCTTTGTCCCATTTAAGATCATTATAACTGTGCAATGATATAGGAAACCAGGAAAACTATATCTGCTGA
>CAJUYI010005148.1:0-16400 GCA_910591695.1 Galerucella pusilla
GTCATTACCACATTTTAATTTATAAACTCCTGATTTATTTAGTTTTGGGTGACGACCATGTCAGGGAAAACCATCGTATAGGGCCCGTACAGCCTGCAGCGGACTAGCATATCACAGCTCGCAGGCATTATACCAATGAGCACGAGGTATAATGTAGATATGCCGTCTTTCGGAGGAGACGTAAAACCGAGGTCCCGAGTCCATGGATGTTGGGCTCGTTAAAGAACGCTACCACTGGTTGGAACACTAGTGGGTTCGCCAAAATTTCCGGTTAGGGGTAGAGTGCTCCCGGCGTCGGTGATTAGCCTCAGTCGCAGAAATAGACCGACGTTAAATAACAGAATAAAAAAAAAAAAACGACATCTGATACCGTTTTTTCTTTACAAAACTTTCAGCTTCTTTAATGAGTTCTTAAAGCAAAACAACGAAGAAATTGTTTGTTAGCTTTGGGTAAATTCAACCATCTAATTATCTTCTATCCGCTTTATTTTCAATTGTTTTCATCTGCCTTCCAATTGGAAACTAACCTCCCACAGTAAATTTATTTATTAAAATATTATTTTCCCAACGTTTTCAACTGTGTTGATGAGGCTAACATCATATTATGAGTACAGTTCAACGAAACGTATAGGGTAAACAATCTATATTAATATATTTCACAAATTAAATTTGTTTTTTCGAATACAAAATACATAGTAAACTGCAATATTCGAGAGCAAGTCATAAATATTTAGTTTGTATCATCAATATTCATTAATTTATTGTAATGTTAACAGTTAGATTAAAACTAGAAAATGATGAAAGTCAATTTGTAGATATGGATAAGCTATATTAAGCACAGCTTTTTAATGAATAAGAAACTATTGAAAAGTAATCTATTGACAAGATACACTAAACTTTACATTTACAACACAATAATAAGACAGTGATAATGTATGGAGCAGAAACGATAACAAAGACAAAAAGAGATGATGAGGAGTTGAGGATATTAGAACGAAAGATAATGAGAACAATTCTAGGGCCAATAAAAACCGACGACAATGAATACAGGCAACGTAGGAATCATGAAATACTGAGAGAAACGAACGGGGAAGATATAGTAAACATAATAAAGAGACAAAGAATAAAGGCTTGGACATGTATGGAGAGAAGGTGAGCGAGCAGTCGCTTGCTCAATGCTACAGTGGGAACCAGGAGAAGGCAAGGAAGACCCAGATCTAAGTGGCTGAAGGAGGATTTGGGGAGGATAGGAATCGTCACATGGAAAGAAAAAACGAGGGATATAAGACTATGGAAAAAAATAAGCGAGAAAATAATGAAATGAAGGGGATTGATCCACCACAGAAAGCGGATCTAGAAAGCATTTATGCGGAGCAACCCCACAAGGAGTGTCTAGCCATTTTATATATTAGGCACAGCTTTTTAATGAGCTTGATATTCTACTTGATATTCTATTTCTCTAGCAATTTTTTTGTTGTTGAAGAGTCAATATCGATAATAATTGAAGCTCTTCTAGAACTCAACATCGGAACTAATTAAATTCGAATTGAAAAGAAACAAAAAATATTACAAAGGACTTTTTAAATGAGAACTGAATTAAATGGTATATTTATAATGAATTTTCAAATCAAATAAGGATAAATACTTGAAGACCGATAAGTATTAGAAGACTTATTCTTTTTAATTCTAGATATCACTGGAAAATATGATTTTATTTATAATCTTCCCTTAATATGGTTTCGATGAATTTTTTCCTTGTAAATTGATTGATCCTTTGAAAAAATGTGCGTGCTTTATATTCATGGCTCTAAAATCGTTCGATAGGTAAATATTCATTTTTTTCGTGATTCTAACTATACTGCAATGCGCGAGTAATAAAGTTTTCAAATCCACCCCCTTTCGAAATTAATTAAAGCATTTCATATCGTTTTCGTTACATATTTCTACTCTTCAAATTTCAAAGCAATTTAATATAAAAGGCATCATCTGTATTAGTTAAAATAAAGTAAACTGAAAACTCTTATCACCACTATTAAAAATCCCGGGATGTAAAATAACTTCAGCTTAAAATTACAGACTAAAACTTTAATTTTGAATTTAAATACGCGTTGGATCGTTCATTTACTCTAATTCTTTGAATCACTATATAATTTACCTGAATTAATAAAAGTTGAATTTAATTGAATAACCTCCTAAATTGAAGCAAGATAATTTAAATGCTCTATCTGTATCTTTGTATCTGTAGAAAGTAGGCAGTGTGAGTGTAGGCTCTCTCTCTCACGAGATTTCGAGATAATGAGCTGAGAAGATGCTGAACCATCTGTATATGCTGCTCTTAAGTATATACATCCAACGTACGCCACTGAACTGGCGTCACAGAAGCCATGAAGCTCTACTTGACGAAGGGTTTTATCCAACAAAGTATATCTGGGAATGTTAAGTATGCTATCAAGAAATTTACACCAATGTGGACGGAAGGATCCGTAATGCGTTCATCCCAATTAAGTTTAAGCATCCAGAGTTGCTGCATTGTCAGCTTCCCTTGGACAATCACAGGGTTGATCAGGTTCATAGCAATGGGAGACAATTGACAAGATCTGTCTTTTAGTTACACAGGTATGAAGGGGAGAGGAAGGAGTGGAAATCTTTAAAGTATCAAGTGTAGGATTCTAGTAAATTCCCAAAATTTTACTGGGGTTCTGCTCCAGATTCAGGTCTTTCCCTGACGGTGAATCAGGAAAATGGGTTTCCATCATCTCTACGGAATTGGTGCAAAATTTATTCAAATTAAAACCAGATGATGATGGTCTGTGACAGTAAGGCCTCTTGGACCTCGGGAACATGTGGATGTCTTAACGCAATCTCTTTTAAAACGCGGCAAGCCAAGTAAGGATCACTAGTCTGTCCAAATGAAACTGTCGTCATTTGTAAACATAAAAAATCATCCGAAGTAGAGTCTCTCCAGAGTGCGTTCTGCAGGAAATGAAAGTCAGGGTTCAATGAAATTTGCCGGTACATTTTCTCAATGTCGGCAGTAAGTGCATATTTGAAATTCCTAAATCTAATCAAGATATCAAGAAGTTCCGGTTGGACTCTGGGTCCCTTTAAGGAGATATCGTTCAGCGAAACTTGAGAAACTTGTTATTTTTTTTGGGCCAGGATACCAGCTATTACATCATCCCATTTCCTCCTAGACCTTCTTCTATTTGTTGATTTGGTTTGCTATATCAACTTGACTTGTCTCGAGTTGTCCATTCTCACCATATGTCCAAACCACTTCGGTTGTTGTCGTTCTATACTGTTTATGATCGGCTCCAATTCCTTTCTAATAACTTCATTTCTCACTCGGTCTTTTTTTGTGATGCCTTTTATGCCCCCTAGACATTTTATTTCTATGGCTTGTATTTTGCTCTTCTGTTGTTCCGTGAGTACCCAGCTTTCACAACCATAGATCTGGTTGGGTTTGAATATGGTTTTGTAAACTATCAGCTTTGTCTTCGTCGACACTTCTTTCTTCCTTACAAGCGTGTTACTTAATGAATAGTACAACTTGGTTGCGCTTGGTTCTTCCCTTCTTTGTTTATCAAGACACCTAGATACTTGAAGTTATCCGTTTGTTCTAATTCTTTATCGCTTAAACTAACAACTGTTTGGACTTTTGTTTTATTCGCATTAATTTTTAGGTTGTATTTCTTCACTGCTTCATACCATAGATTTAAATTGTTTTGCAGGACCGTTTGATTATTGGCACATATCATTAGATCGTCTGCGAAAGCACATTCTGTTATATAGGTTGGTTCCAGATTTCTGTAGCCCACCAGAAGTTTCTTTGCTTTCGCTTTGACTTCCTTCATTACATCGTCTAGTATATATAAGGTTGAATAAGGTGGTGCTTAGACTTCCTCCCAGTCTTAAACCTTCCCTAGCTAGAAACTGCTCAGACTAAGCATTATTTGTTCTTGTGTAGTTTCTGGTGCATTGGTATAAGCTGGCTATGCTGATCCTTAGTTCTTCGTTGACCCCTCTGTTTCTTAAACTGTTCCATACTGTCTTCCTTGAAATACTGTCGAAAGCTTTTTCCAAATCTATGAATGCTACATACAAATATGTGGTCTTATACTTCTCTTCCTCTTCTAAATCCGCTCAGTGAGTCTTTAATTTACAGTCTAACAATTTTTCGTATACTTTTGACACAATGCTTAATAATGTAATACCTCTATAATTGTTACAGTCTCTATTGTTACCTTTTTTGTGTAGAGGCAGTATTATTCCTATCTCCCAATCTTTAGGAATTCGGTGTTCCTTTGCAGCTTTATCGATTAGAATTGTTAACACTTCAAAGCCAAGTTGTACAGCATTTCTGTGGTCATTTGGTCATGACTACTAGCCCCGATATAACACGTTGTCTCTTTAATATCCAGCACTATTGGTGTCATATTTGAATTTAAACTTTTTTTTTCCATACTTTCCCTAAACTTTAATCTCATACTATGAATTCTTCTGAGCTTAAATCTATGGATTTATTAAAACTTTAAGAAATACGATATCGCACTTGAAGTTTTCATGCTACTGGTTCCAAACATTTGCAAGTCAAATTCGAAACGTTGATGCTAATGCAGTCTTTGCATTCCACTCTCATCGCGGATCGCAGGTGTCTACCAGCTTTCTTATGAAAATCAAAATTTTAAAAATTCGACAACCAATATCCTCATTTTTCTAACAAGATAATACAATATCAGAAGGTAAGATGAGGGAACGAACATGCTAACATTGACGTATCTTATTATATTTCCTCTCCTTTTTGCTGTACAAATTTAGATGGAAATTTGATACGAAACTCAGATGATACGTCTTATTATTATTTTTAAAACGTTTCTATGCATAAGACTATACAGTGCTATTCAAAAATCCCCTCCCCCCCTCGTATCTTTAGAACGCCAAGCAGATCGTATTACAAAATAGTATAGCACGAAGAAAAATGTAATAAAATCCGTTTTATATGTGCAAGTAACTATAATAAAAATAATCATGGCATGCATATATACATAGTCACTACGTCTATAAAATTTGTCAATCTTTTCTCAAGCCGCATAAAGTTGAAATTCCATATTCCGACATATATTTCGTTCTGTATTCTTTTTTAAAGAAAAAGAACAAATTTTTAGGATACACTCAATTTATCTGTCCTTTTTACGGTGTCTGCTGGCTGGCACACTTTAACTCTGACGGGATTCAATCGATTTTTTGGCGGCTTACAGTCTCGTGTCTTGAGTATAGCAGTCAGATTACACAGGCGGCTACCGACAACTTTACGGGGATCCAAAGTACATTTTTGCACATACTATATTTTGACAATTTAAAGGTTTTTAAAGATTCATCTATCAACCTGCCAGTAGCAGATCCAATTTTACTAGTGTACCATTCAGAAAATCATACAATTTTTTTGTTAATTCCTTTTTTTACCATTCTGTACGCTACTGTGTCAAATAACCTCCAAATTGGAAATTTTAAATAGCAAACTATTCGTGAATGTTATAGTTATAGCTTTGGACAAGACAGATTAATTTGTAATAGACCATTAAAACATGAAGTCGACCTTGACAAAATCAATTTTCTGCCAATTCATGGGCCGGATACGAAATGCCTCCCGAAAAAGGGTTTCTTACCTGTCGCTAAAAGGGTCACATACGAATTGCCTCCTAAGCTCTAAATAAATTACCAGCTTCTAATCTTTGTACGAAGGTGAGACGTTGCCAAACTTTCGTCCTTTTATAGAATTTCGTTAATAACTCAATATTAACCATTATTTTTTGGTTTTAATATTTTGATTATTTTGATCAAAAACATAAAGACATGATAAGTATTTTATACATTTATTAAAACAAATCATCAGCAGAAACTTACAAAATTACATAATATTATCATCGCAGAAAATTTAAAAACACCAATTTTTAAGAAAATTACGACTCAAACAATAAAATTCAGTCTGCAGACTGAACTATTCAATTTTATATACAAATCATCAGAAGAAATTTACAAACTTACAAATTATTTTTCCTAAATTTGTATGACACTAGTTTCACAAATTCTAATTTATTTATTGTACCTTCTCTTAATTGTAATATTTTTTCATTTACAAAATTGATTTTTGCTGTACTTTCCTCAACAATTCTTTTTGGTACCGAGACAGAATTTATTTTAATATAGGTATTTATTTGAAATTGTAAAATAATCTCAATAAAATTATTTATATTTGGATGAGGGCAGTAGAAAGACGAGTTATACTTGGAATGGAAACTTTCACATGGGTTTGTGGTTCTTTCTAAAGATGAAGAGTGCTCAGCCCAGAGATGTGGCGGAAATTTCGAATTTTCCGATATATAATTATCCACAAGATAATCACAAAACTGAGTGACCCTTTCATCGACTGGTTTAATTTCGGACAAATCTATTGCAAAAAAATCGCCAACTTCTTCAGGATCTAAGAATGATAGGCCAAAAATATATGACAGAAAATGGGTAATTTCACTTGAGTCAGCACCTTTTTTCTGGTATTCTGGAGCTAAGCCCAGTGCTTGAAGCTTTCTATACCAAGCCTGACCCAAATGAAAACGACATCCACGAAGATCTGCTTCAGGGAATGCCTTACGGATACCATTATGTATAGAAATTTCAAAGTCTGAAGTTATTACTTTAGGGGATACAGGGCAATTGAGTTTAATACATTCTTCTATGATATATTTAAACACGAGATAATAAGAAGATGACTTTTTATCTTCAAGTAAACAGAAGACGAGAGGAATATAATGTCCATTTTTTAAGCCATGTATAGTGAACAATTGGGTGAAAAAGCGAGGACAGTACTCAAAAGTTCCGTCGACATACCAATTGGAAACAGTCGAAAGAAAAGAAAGATTTGAAGAACAGGATAATATAACAATGTGATTATCTTTGTCATTTTTAATTATAAAATTTTCGTTCCTATTTGTAATAATCGAAGTTGAATCGATAGCAATATGAAATTCAGATATACTTTTAGGAAGTTTAATTAAAGAATTAGTTGTTCTAGCGTAATATAAATTCTGTCTCACCCTATAGATATCGTTGGTAGTAAATGTCTCTATATTCGTCTTCTTAAGTTCTTTACATATGAGCTTCATTGGTTTTTCGTTGATATCTTCCACGGCTGCTCTTTTTATCGAATTGCTTACGGCTTTCCTATTGGACACTTCGGCAGACAACTTCTCGTGATTGTGATCTAATATCGACTCAATTATCGAATTGTCACATCCCTGCGTTTTCACAAATGCTTTGCAGGTTTTCTTAGTACATGTCCATCGCTTTACCGTATCTTTGGCCAACATTTTTTGAAAACCGAATGTGAAACCATCAATTGATATTAAAGGTTTGCCCTTTTGACTCGAACACATCGTTGATTCCATTATTTCGAATATTATAACTTAATCCACTTAAACACAATTTGAACTTAAAATTGACAAACTGATACAAGCTTTAAATCGACAAAACTGAGACAAGAACTAATAAACTTGAAGTATTTATACAAAAATTAAGTGATCACATAATTATAGAAAGAATATTTATTATAAACAACTAATTACCAGATTTAGTAGGTGCAAACTACCCTATTCATGGAATAGATTAGAGATTAGAATCGTGTTAGATCAAAACAATTAGAATACTTAGTGTAGGTACATCGGCTTTATTTTTAATGGTAAACAATTTTATTTTCTAAACAAAAATGTACACTGATTAAGTAATCACATCATTATAGAAAGGATATTTATTATAAACAACTAAGTGTACTTCGGCTTTGTTTTTAATTGTAAACAATTTTATTTTCTAAACAAAAATGTCGTACTCTGAAATATTTTGTTAACAGATTTTATGTACAGTGCATAAGAATTAGAAAAATAAAAATAGATATATATTTACCTATTCAAATTATAATTTGGCAACATTGTGTCATTATACAAAGATTAAGCACACAAAATATTACCATAAATGATTAAGGACCCGGAGGCATTTCGATTGTACCCGGGAGGCATTTCATCTATGAAAATAGGTACCTGAAAAAACGGGAGGCATTTCGATAACACCGAATTCATGCAAATTTAGTATAGTTCAAACGAAGTTAATCTGTGAATTCTTTTTAATCGGTGATTCAATAGTATTGGTAATTCATCGACCACCTGTAGAATTGTTTTATTGGAGGTACGTGTACTTCAAAAAAAGTATAATGGAAGGATGTAAAGTCAGCCAACTGCTTCATTTTATGGTCCTTAAGTGTGTATAGATTATATTATATAAAATATAAAAAAGTATGTGGTTTTGATTTTCCAAAAATGAACAGACCACAAGGAACATACAGAAAATAGCTCTATAAAAGTTAATAGCGTGATCGAATATAAAAATAGAATTTGAAATTGTTTTTAATTTCAGAGTATTTTTGTCATGAAATCTCTGTTCAGATTCTTATACAGAGTTCGGCAAAAGTCCGGGACCGGAAAAATATCGAAGAAAATATAAATATTTTGAAATATACAGGGTTTTCCAATAAAGTGTGGCGTATCAAAGTTATATTATTTCTTATGGAACACCCTATATTTTATTGCGTTTTCTGATTGTCCCTGAAAAATATGATACTCCTTCATAATGGTTCCCTATACCTAAATAAAGAGGGTTCCGAGTTATGCTGACTTTTTTAAAAATGTGAACATTTCGAAAAAAATTAATAACTCATTGATATAACAGATTCTAGGTAATATTCTCTTACATCTAAATAGTTGGACATTCGTTGTATGTATTCCACGATTGAGTACTAAATATCTCTTTACAGGGTGTTCAGAATTTTCAGTTTCATTATTAGATCATTCAATGTGAGTATCAGGCTTTTTTTTATGGAACACCCTGTATTTTGATAATTCATCATATTCCATGTCCACTTTCGAATGGTATAGATAAGCGTGTCCTATTATACTTTCCAAGAAATTTACAATATTCTTAAATTTTATGCTAAATTAATTTTAAAACATCTGCATAATTCTCTCTAAATTTCAATCTTGTCATAGTTGTAAGAAACTACATAGATCACGTTTTAAGCCTTTAGAAAATATAGGGTTCTGCTATCCTATACCGAGTGGTTAAAAAGATATAGCCATTCTCACAGAAAAATCACTATCCACAATTGTTTAACTGGACTAAAGCACTTATTACACTATGCCTTTTTCGTTCCTATTTTTGTGTCTATCTTCATGCCTTTTTGTTGGCTGAATTTCCCCAAATGATTGGCATTATTACACTATGCCTTTTTAAATTATTGTTCAAGCAGCAATTTCAGGGCTGCAAACATGAGAAAAATTGACATTGATCTTGAGGTTAGATTCATTGTTTGTAAATTTTTGAAAGATTAAAACGATACCACGAACCACAAAGGATAAAATAAAGTTACAGAAAACATTACTAATTACTGTTATGACCACTGTAACACTTATTTTAAAAAGAAGAGACCAAAAAAAGAGAGCTCTTAGGAGATGGTTGGTGAAGCCTTGGATGAATCAAGAATTAGGCAATCTAAGCCTTACCAATGAATTTATCGCTGTCAATGATTTAAAATGAATTTTAGCTTTTATAAGTGCTTCTGTGAATGGTTTATCAGGAATCAGTTCCTTTAAATTGTCACATATTTCTGTCAAAGCTTTGGCTTTCAAATTTCTATTATGATGGCTTTTTGATTTGGCATCATACAGGCAAGGATGGTTTTCATACAGTTCAATCAAACGTGTAGCGTTTTCTGTGTTTACTGCAATAATACAATACAAAATTGGTTGTAACCTAACTTTTATAATAAGAACTAATTGGATTATTCACCTTTCTCCTTGCCTTACTGGATTTTGATTTGTTCATCTTTTCTGCCATACTGTACTAAACTAAACGAAAACGGATTTATTTGTTGGTTATGTTGTCAAATATCAAGCCAAACTGGTGTTGGCGAACCTGAGATTTCTACAAACGTCCTTGAAATCGCTTCGATTCAGGGGGAAAAATAGAACCAGTCCTATTTATTTTCACGCTTGAAACAGTCTACAAAATAGTCTCGCACGCATGCGTATTTGTTTAAAATTTCAGCCACCAGCGGTCAGGCAGACAAATAGGCACGAAAAAGGCATAGTGTAATAAGTGCTTAACATAATCTGTTTGCTCTGTTTCATGCACCGTAAAAGCGATGAAATTGCATTAAAGGAAGTCCTTCAAGATTTTACATTTTTGTCGGATTAAAGCCAACACTTAACAGGGTTCTTCATGTAACTGAAACTCTTTTTATTTGACGCTAAAGTCGGGAACAAAAATTTCTTCAACACGAAACGCTATATACATATTTATCTATTGTTTGCTTGGGTCGGCATTCAAAAGCTCTCAATTTCCTTTCACAACTATCGTCTCTAAGGTCTAAGCCGAGCTGCTAGGTATAATTAAACACTTGTATTATTACCCTCATCCCAAATAATTATCCGGTTTTCGCCATTCATTTCCTCCATAAGTTTATTATTCTGGAATTAACTCCATATTCCCAGTAATTCGAAGTTATCTAAAACCCAGAGACTTCATTATTAGTTGGAATTGTATTGAACTTTTGCACTTTGACATTAACCGGGGCCGACCAAACGAGTAATTTTCAATCTAGTTTAGGTTTTGTGCAAATAAAATGATTGAATTAATTGTAATTTTTAATTACACCAACTTTATTAGTTTTGACCAGAGCTATTAATTCCATTCGAGTATAGACTTTCTATAATTAGGATTCCAGGGAAGCAAAAATATTTCACTTCAAAATTATATCCTGTAAATTTTTAATGAATCCAACCATAAAAAGCGTTATTACCTACTTCGTTTGCTCTGCAGAAATAAACTGAGTTTTGAAATAATTAAGGATGAGGTTGAAATCAATTTTTATTTTGAAGATTTTTAATTGAAGAGGATGAATTTCTCGCTTATGTAAATAAAATAGCTATTTATGTAACCTATAATGCATAAAATAAAAAGTAAATTGTTCTAGTTGTTCTTATTGTTAGTAGTTTTCTACAGTTCTAGTTGTTGTTATTTTTCTATAATATTGTTACGCGAGCTCCTGCATTAATGTGCTCAATTAGTGCCCCCAGTGAAATTCCCATATGATACGACTATGGCTCCTCCGCCGTATTTTCAAGAATGATCTGGAATACGTAACATCTAGAAAAAACCCGGCGCATCCACCAAAACTTCAAGTTCCAGAGGTTTCTAGAAATACATACGTGCGAGTATAAATAGGCGACGAGCATCGCAGCGGAGTTAGTTAGTCAGTTAGTGTTGATACTGAAAGAAAGCAATCGCGCCTCGATAAAGTGTTTATTAAGTGACTCTCATATAAATTATAATTAGTGTGTTATATAAATTATTAAATAAGGACTGTATTTAAATATAAATCTGTAAATATAAATTAATTGTAAATATAAATTAGAATAAACGTTACAATATGACATTAAACTTTCTTCTTTTCTCTCTTTTAATAACTGGCGATAAATTTAATATTTCATCACCAGTTACATAATATTTTTCATTATGTAACTGCTTACGAACAATGTGACGTGTGCTAACTCCGGAAGTCAGTTTTGAAAAATGTCACTTCATAGATTATTTTGATATATTCGAGGGCAAGTTTGGATCTGCACAGTTCGTTGACCCATTTCCACTCGAGGGAATTTTTAGAAAAAGCATCATACATCTTCAAAGAAGACATACATTAAAAAAGACGTTAATGTATTTCAAATTGGTCACGTTTTTTTGGCTCTACTGTTTTACTCATTTATTTTTCATTTAAAACATGCACCTTACAATTTTCTACTTATTTAAACTTTTCAAGGATAGATGAACTAGAAAGAAATATCGCAATCTAATTCAAATACAGTGTGGAAACCACATATGGAATAAAATTCTTTATGTCATTATTTAAGAAAATTATAAAAATGCCCTGTATATTTGCATATTTTTGAAATCCTCTTAATTAACCGATTCCAACAAACTAATAATGTATGGTCAATTATGAATTATACAGGGTAAAATTTTTATTTTTACAGTTATTAAACACATACATAAAATACCTGTTGTATTTGATTTTAATACAATAAAATAAATGCTCAAAATGTTCTCCATCTAGTTGTTGGCAATAGCACAGTCTCCTTTAGAACTCCTCCTTAACTTTGTTTAAAATTTGAGGTGAAATATTCCGTATTTCTGTAGTTATCCTGTCTTTGAGGTCTACAATGCTAGTTGGTTGTGTTGCATATACTTTGTTCATGAGATAACCCCACAGAAAAAAATCTAACTGGCGATCTAGCTAGCCACTCAAAAGTACCTCTTCGTCCAATCCATTTATTGGGGAAGAGTTCATCTAAATAAGTTCTTACCACTAAAGCATAATGGGGTGTTGCCCCGTCTTGCTGGAACCAAACATTTTCATTCGGTAAGCTAAGATCTATTGCGTTAGAATATAAGTTTGCCAACGCAGGAATAACTTCATTTCTAAGCACATTTAAATATTTTTCAGCTGTCAAATTTCCATCTATAAATATAGGACCAATAATATGGTCGCCTATGATACCGGCCCAAACGTTCACCTTTTGAGGGTACTGAGTATGTGTCTCACGCATCCAATTAGGATTCTCTGTTGACCATTATCTACAGTTCTGTCGGTTTACCTCTCCACTCAATGTGTCTTCTGTTAACTCCTGTACAAAAGTTAATTTGTAAGGATGAAGTTTTTCTTTATGAAGACATCTTAGAACACTTGTATGACTAACATTATTTTCACGGGCAATTTGACGTGTACTTGAAGTTGGATTCTCTTCGACACTTAACAAAATATCCACTTTCACATCATCTTCAACGAAGTGTGGTTTTCTTTTCAATGGTTTGACATGTCCAAGTTCTCTGAATTGTGCATGAATTTTAGACACAGTACTTTGTGAAATATTGGACAATTCGGATTCGGGATACCTGTGATTAAATAAGTTTGCCATTTCAACTTGACTTCTGTAGTTATCCCCGTATCCGATCATCATTAAAATCTCAATTCGGTGAGTCTCAGTTAAATATTTCATTGTTATGTCGACAAGGAAAGAGTGTTTGACAAAGATTTTACTTTTTCAGTATAAACTGTCAACACATCAACAACTGACAGAATAGAAAACAATCCACATTTTTTACCGATTTTGTCTAATTATTGGCGTTTTTAGCCAATGTTTAGGTATTTATGATAAAATTCATGGGCGTAGCAGGTTTTGTTTAGATTTTTGATGAATCCATATTTAGGTAATTTAAAAAAGTACCAATATTTCAAGTGTAATAAATTATTAATTTTAAATATAATATAAATAATAAATAAAATGTATAATGTCATTGTAATACTGTTAAAAATCCAACTGTTTCTGAGAAAAAAAAACTATCATTAATATCGTTACAGTCATGATTCTCTACTTATTTTTCAGTTTGACTTTTTTTGTGTCAATTCTGCAGCAATTATTCAAAAAGTTATTATTCTAAAAACGCGTTTTATCATACACTAACTTGTGAGATTTTATCTAACTTCTTCATCTCAGCCCATCGCTGCCAAAATATCGATTCTACTTGCGGTTCTATGAATACAAATTCAAAAATTATGTAATTCCTGCGACATAAGAGTGCCATAATACTTTGCCGTTCTAATATTTTCGGCTCTTTGTCACCTTACAGAATAAAGCTAAATTTCTATTATAACCAAACACAAATTCTTATCTTTCAAAGAACATATCATTCGAATCAGCAACAGTATAAAAAAAATCGCTTATCTTCTTTACGTAAAACAACACAATCCCTATCGTTAGAAATCGGAAACCTTTTTTTTACGAATGTTTTATTTATTTTGTTGTGGAAAGCTTACGAGTCAATCCTCGTAATATTTGCCTTCGGTAAATTTAAATTGTGTCGGGGAGAAAAAATAGACCAGGAGAACAACAGTAAACCTCGTAAATTCTAATAAATGTTCGAAAGTGTTCAGAAAAAACGTCATTAGACCTGTCTATATAAGTGGTGCTTTTTGCCTAAACCCTGTACGTCACTATTGACACCCCGATAGACGGTAGTTCATTTCGCTGTTGATGTTAGCAAGATCAATATGTTGAATTTAACGGTCACATGCTTCTTCATGTTTGATAGGTTTAACAAACGATGTAGGTATTGACCATTTGGTTTTCGAATTGTTATCAGAGCTGGCTCTAGACAAAGAAGAATTTGTAAATTTAATCCTGAACTATAAAGGACAAAACAAAAAATTAAATAATCGCATTGAGTGAATTTTCGCTCGAATTTTCCACTCTGTAGACTAAGCTAAGATAGCTTGTGCCCCCAAATAGTTCCAGCCCGACTTACAGGAAGGATCAGGGGTAGCTATGAAATATTCATACGGAGTCCTCGTCGAGTCATTTCGGTCTTTCTGGATGTCGCTTTGCACCATTTCTGGGTTGATTTCGTCGGTTTTCTTCGGAGATGCCACGGTTTATTCGTTAGAACTTGTATACGTTCATAGTAAGGGAAGTTATATGAGTTTTAATACTTATTAAGAAATCATTGTTTATCATGTAATTAATAATTATGTTATACTTTTAAAAGTTTTCAAACTATTATTATTTACAAATTAAGAAATTTTGATCTTGTATATTTTTTGTAAAGCACATTTTAGTAAGAAAGCTTCCAATATAAAATATTTGGTTGGTATAATATAAACCTATCGACAAAATGATTTATAGATTTTTGGTATGCTGTTTGCCATAAAATTCTTATATAAAAAGAATAACATAATATAGTGGACATGTTATGAATTATTTAATACGAATTTCTGACCATGCCGTCCTTAGTCACTTCATCATACTGTGAGAATATCGGAGAACGCCACATTTCTTAAATCCGGGTGCTTCGAAAGTTATTTATTACGAAATAGTAAGAAAATGTCATTTGTGTATGTCCAGAATACCAAATCGATGTCTCTATACTAACATAATTGAATATTTCCGACAAAATAAAACTAAAATTGATACAGATACAGACTGAGTAGAGAAGGAATCATTAGAAAAAAAGGTAGAACGTGTCGCAGGACACACGGTAGGAACTTTAGTTCATTTTAAGCAAAAATTATGTAATACATCTGACGTTATAGATAGATAAACAATTTGCATATCCCTCGGTGGTCGAGTAGTAAGCAAACCAGACTCTCACGCGGTAGACCCGGGTTCGATTCCTTGTGAAGAAGTTTTTTTTAGTGTTAATTTTATTCCTAAATAATTATTTTGCTTGATATTAATCACGACAATAGGTAGACGTTTGAAATATTATTTAGCAGAATATTCATTATTATAGATAATGGTACGGTACCCTTCATGAGGGAGTCCGACTGGCAACATCTACTTATAACAGCATCGTATATTTAAAAAGGGAAACCGTAGCATTATACAAATTGGACATTCAAGAACTGTACGTCTACCACAAAAATATTAGTGGAAACATAAAATTGAATATTTAAATTTTTAATTTGAAGTTATATTACAGTTTATAGAAATTTTTATTATCTAGATTTTTTCTCAAGTGGGTCGTAGAAAAAATATGCTGTTAGACTCGTGTGGATTGTCCATATCGCACTTGAACGATTGAACTTCGTCCTCGTGCGATATGGCCATCATATCCACACTAGCTGCACACACTACTATTTCTATCAAAATATGCCCTTTTACATTTGAAAACAACCTGCCAAATGTCAAATCAATTTATCCACCCATTTTAAAGTTATCGAATTAAAACATTTTCAAAATTTCAGCACCCTGTATTTCGAAAAGTAAATATGCTAGATCCCTTAATCCTCATATCATTTTGTCCAATTTTACGAGAGGAATCTACATGCAAACGTTGTAATTACCCTTAACGTTCGAGATGCTTACACCATTTTTTGCGCGATCGTATTGAAATAAATTCCGAATAAAATAATTTAAATTTCTTCGAAATGAACGAATTGTCAAAAGTGACATTCATACTTCTCGATCAGTTTAAAATATATTTAGCATTTTAGTGAAACTGTTTTTATGCTATTTATTACTTTTCGACGTCTGAACGGTACCTAAGTAAATCACTTACCGACGTGTTAAACTTAAAAACCAGTAAACACAACCTACCGTCCTAACAACCGATGCTGTAAATAAACAAAAAAGATCAATCGCGCAAAAAAATTATGGAAATAATAGTAAAACTTTATCCGAACAAATTCAAGTAGATCACCAGCACTGCGAATACCAGCTTTGCATAGAATTTTAATGTAGCATCGG
>CAJUYI010005149.1:0-16398 GCA_910591695.1 Galerucella pusilla
ACTTGTGTAATCCAGGAATGTTCCATAAGAAATTACGCGATCTGTATCTATCAAATCATAAGACACAGAGGTTACTAAAATGTGAGATTACAAATATACCCGGAGAAAATAATGATGGTTGATGTTTCCTGCACACTGGTTGACGAATTTCCACTTTTTCATTCATTCTCGAAATAATCTATCAGATTAAGTACCATTTCCATTGCCTGAGGATGCAAAATACCGGAAAATTGCTTCTTATTATTCATATTATCCCTTTGAATTGTCACAAAACTGACATTTAAATAAAAACTTCGCTGGTGAAAGACTTTTTAGAATCGCTGAAAACTAAATACATATCCTTTTTTCTCCCGTCGGAATTGCATAAGTCTGTCTTATTCAAATTACGGATTTTCTTTGGAAGTTATGATTAAACGCAATAAAAGAAAACAAAAACGGTGAGTATGTCTTTGTTGAATCGTGTAACCCGCATGATAAGACTACATTTGACTCAGTAATTTAGGTTTGAGGGCGCCCTAGGCCCGAGACGATATGGTGCCGTTTTTCTTTCCTCAATATTATATTATTTATTGAGTTTTTTATATACAAATGTTTATTTTTTTCACTACTAGCCTCTAAACCTAACTTTATTGAATTTTGTTGAGGTAGACAAGTCGTCTTAAAAATTTTGGCGCCCCTCAAAATTTGCCGCCCTATGCCCGGGCCTAAGCCTAAATCCGTCACTGATTTGACTATAGCAGAAAACACCTAAAAGTGTGTCGTTTGTTATGAGCGATAGCCAGTTAAAAATAACATTTAAACTACTTACAAATTGGTGTGGTAAAATTTGGAATGTTTTATTTGATGTTACTAGAAATGGTCATGATTCAATTTTTGGTGTGACAACAATTTTGAAAATGAGTCTTACGTTGACAGTCAGATAATGACATGTGTCATTTGTAACAATTTCCACTTACCATATACGTACGACTAACATTTTTAAAAGGGATTTAAGAAAAAAATTCGAAATATATATTATATATTACAACAATATTGTAACAATAAATACTATAACTAATTATTTTACATCTTAATCAACTTTCTTATGTTTATTATGAGATTTGTTTTGTTTTTTAACTGGTTTTGTATAAAATGCATCTATCAAAGCTAGTGCTTCACCATTAGTCCAACCAAATCCTGATTGGACGGTGTACTCCCCACCCCCTCCGTATACTCCAACGTTATTAGCATCGTATTTTTCGAACATGTCATTGGTTGTTTCAAAACCTGTCATATAAGCTTCGAGTATCTTCGTTCCTTGAGATCTAGCTAGTCGTTCGGCTTTTCTGGAACCAGTTTTTTTCAAACCTAAAAATGCAAAATTTAAAAATGTAACCTACTTAGAAACAACTCTATTTTACGTATGAACTTATGAAATTACCAGAAGAGGCGCCACTTGTCTTTACGCAGGTTCTCTATATCGAAAAAATAAATGCATCTAATGGTCATTTGCGCGGACTGTTCTTAAGCTTTACTTAAATTAAGTAATGCTTAAAAATTAAGCTATGATTAAAATGTAATTATTTGCACTGACTGAACTTAAACTCATCCGTAGTAAAGTGGTGGAACACACCGGCAACGTTGCATTGCTTAGTACTTTTCGTGTCATTTCAAATGAAATTGGTACTAGTGCACTTGGCCCCCTACCCAAAACTAACCTATAAAAAAGTAAATGTCACGTAAATCTGTGACGTAAATGTAGTAAATGTTTATTACGATTTGCACTTGGCAGCAAAATTTTTTTTATTCCTAAACCCTTAACCATTTTGTTTATAAATTATCGCAGCACATGATGAATACTGAAAAAACGTCCTCCGAACGCGTTCGATCATCAAATTTTTCGGCATCGGAAAAAGAACTTCAAGAACTGTCTCCTTGTACAACCGAAATCTTTCAAAAAAATTTAAATCGTCCATTTCTTCAAAATAATGTCTTCTTGTACGAAATTGTCTAGGAAACCCAAAATCCAGTATTCCAAGAACGTCTAAATCATCTTCTAAAAAATTTCTTCAAAAAACGTATCCATGATCAGCCTGGAATATGACATATACAGTGCTATTCAAAAGTCCCCTCTCCCCCTCATATCTTTTGAACGGCTACACTTACATTAATAAAATTTGGAGGATGAAAATAAAGTGTTGTAAACTTCTCTACGAATGGTAACAGGTGACGTAATAGTAATAGATGACGTCACAGTGCCACTCTGGCCAATAATTTTAAATAGGAAGTGATATCTCGTTTGAAAGGCATTGACATTGGCTACATAGCCATATAAATTTTGTTTGGGTTTAAACTAAGTTTGACGGATAACAACACAATAAATACTGGAAGAACACGACCAGGCAAACACATGGGAAGAAATTCATAAAAGAACCATCAGAAAAAGTGGCGAAAGAACTGCTCTCAATGAGCAGGAACAAACTACGCACCATAACGGGGCTACTTACGGGACATTTTCCCACAAAGGAGCATCTAAACAAAATAGGGCTGTAAAACGGAGACCTTACATGCAGAAGATGCAAAAAGGATACCGAAACAGCAACTGTGAGTCGCTGGACCACAGAAGGCAGAAACTGTATGATAGACCCCAAATGACTCCAGAAGACTTCTACAACCAACCAGCAAAAAACCTGTATGAGCTAATACAGGGAACGGAATGGCTGCATAGGTTGTATTCAGAACACTAGGAGTATCCACAATAAGCCCAGGAGGCAGAGGTGGTACCGGCGAAGGGACGGCTCCAGAGAAAAAAAAAGTTTGACGGATAAATTAAATAAATACCAAAATTATTGAAATAATTTTTTAAAATTTAATTAATCAAATATCAACAATGGATTCTTATAGCAAGTGTTCGAAATGTGCTCCTTCTACTTCCTGACAGTAATACATCCTATTAGTAAACTCTATCGTACTCGTTCGAATGTGTCAGCTGAAATTGCATTGCATTCTTCAATAATTCTTTCTTTCAAAACGCCAATGCTATCTGGTGCCGTAGAATAAATCTTGGATTTCAAGTACCCCCATAGAAAAAAATCTAATGGTGTCAGATCTGGTGACCGAGGTGGCCATTCTATAGGACCTTGCCGGCCGATCCATCTACCTCGATATTTTTCATCCAGGTAACGTCTTACTGCACCATAATAATGTGCAGGAGCACCATCTTGTTGAAATGTTATTTCCAGAAGGCCGAATTCATCTGGATTATCTTCCAGAATTTCAAGAATTAATGGCTCGATTTCATTTTGTAACATCTCCAGATACACTTCACCGCTTAAATTTGAATTTAGGAAGACAACATCAACTATGTGGTTTCCCAAAATACCTGCCCAAACATTGACTTGTTCTGGAAATTGGGTATGTTATTCACGAAAGGTGTGAGGATTTGTGTCACTCCAATACCTTACATTTTGTGTATTCGCATTTCCATTGAGGCAAAAAGTACTTTCGTTACTAAAACAAATTGTTTTTGTGTAAAGTGGGTTTTGACTAATTTTATTTGTCATACATTCATAGAATTCAAGTCTTCTGTCGGGGTCGTCATCCGAAAGGTGGTTTTGACTGAACGGCTTCAGGAATTGAGAATTTTTTTTCACGCTGTTGCCAATTTTGTATTTTTTCCCTAGACTCCAGGAAAAAACAAAGGTTTTTTTGGAGATACGAGATACGAGGGGGGGAGGAGACTTTTGAATAGCACTGTATATAATCTGTGAATGTGACGAACTTGTTTAAAAGTGAGGTTATAAATAACAACTTTAATTTTGAGGACCTGTTAAGTCTCTAATATCGACGGCTTACTTTAAGTAAAACTTTAGCTACTTTAAGTGGAACTTAAACTTCCGTGCAAGTAATTAAGGAAGCCTTATGCTTTAAGCGACCCTAAAAATGCCCGCGCAAACGGCCATAAATAACCATCAAAACTTACCTAAAGCAACAAATTCCTGTAGAGGAGGCCAAGCATTAGGCAGATCCCATTGTTGCCCGCTCTTGATAAGAGACGTTGGTATTCCACCAGGATATTTTTGAACTTTGTTATCTTTATAATAGTGAGCAGCTCTAACACCAAAGACTTCCTTCTTTGTTGTATCATAAGCGTCAGCCCAAAGAGGAGCAAAATTACTTGCATAGAAACCTTTCCTTTGGTTGGACTTGATTAAATCGAAATCATACCAAATACCATCCTCTTCGTTATAATGTATAGCTTGTATGGCTTCTTTTAAAGCATTATGTCTTTCGGACCATTCCGAAGCTTTGTCGTTGATACCGACCAGCTGGTAGAATCTAGAAAGTTGTTCGAAGGATTTGCAGAGGAAAGCATTTAAATCGACTGGAATGAGGTGCAGTATGTCGATTTGGGACAAATTGGTACTTGGGGTTCTGTCATCATTGAATAGCCAACGGGTGGAGTAGTCCCAACCGCTTTCGGCGCCACTTTTCAAATTTCTGTAGCATGTTTTCTATAAAAAAAAATAAATAAAACTTGACCTCATGTCCAATTAGAGAACTCCTACTCAAAATTGGGGTATAAAATGGAGAAGTTTTCTGCAGATAATGTGGTAAAGCCACTTTTAGGCATCAGTGAATGAAACCCCAGTGTAAATATACAGAGTTCGGCAAAAGTCCGGGAACGAACAAATAAGGAAGAAAATATAAATTTCGTGAAAAATCTTTTCATACCAGAAATTTTACTCCAACTTAAACTATAATTTGAAATATACAGGGTGTTCCAATAAAGTGTGGCGTATCAAAGTTATATTTTATCTTATGGAACACCTTATATCTTATCGCATTTTCTGATTGCCACTAAAACATATAATACTCATAATGGTTCCCTATACCTAAATACAGAGGGTTCCGAGTTATGCTGACTTTTAAAAATGTGAACATTTCGAAAAAAATTAATAGCTCATCGATATAACAAATTTTGGCTAATTTTTTCTTAAATATAAATAGTTGGACATTCGTTGAATGTATTCCACGTTTGAGTACTAAATATCTCTTTACAGGGTGTTCAGAATATTCAGTTTCATTATTAGATCATTCAATGTGCAGTATCAGGCTTATTTTGAATGGAACACCCTGTATTTTGATAATTCATTATATTCAAAAAAACGTCTTCTTTCGAATGGTGTGAGGGTGTCCTATACCTAGGTATTATACTTTTCGTGAAATTTACAATTTTCTTTAATTTTATGCTAAATCGATTTTAAAACATCTGCAATTCTCTCTAAATTTCAAACTAATGATCTTGGCATAGTTGTTGTAAGAAACTAAATATGTGGATCAGGACTTAAGCCTCCAGGAAATAGAGGATTTTGCTATCCTATACCGAGTGGTTGAAAAGATATAGCCATTCTCACAGAAAAATCACTATTGGAGATATTTTATGAAATAACAAAAAGTTTATTACTTATAGTTGTTAGTTCCGTTTTCATCCATATTGTATTTTAATGGTCTAAATAATAATAATTATACCAATATTCAACATAACACTCGTATTGTGTGAAACTTTTCTGTTTTTTTTTATTTCATAAAATGTCCAAGTGGATAGTGATTTTTCTGTGAGAGTGGCTATATCTTTTTAACCACTCGGTATAGGATAGCAAAACCCTATATTTTCTGGAGGCTTGAAACGTGATCTATTTAGTTTCTTCCAACAACTATGTCAAGATCATTACTTTGAAATTTAGAGAGAATTGCAGATGTTTTAAAATCAATTTAGCATAAAATTAAAGAAAATTGTAATTTGCACGAAAAGTATAATACCTAGGTATAGGACACCCTAATACCATTAGAAAGAGGACATTTTTTTGAATATAATGAATTATTAAAATACAGGGTGTTCCTTTTAAAATAAGCCTGATACTGCACATTTAATGATCTAATAATGAAACTGAAAATTCTGAACACCCTGTAAAGAGATATTTGGAACTCAATAGTGGAAAACATTCAATGAATGTCCAACTATTTGGATGCAAGAGAAGATTTGCTGGAATTTGTTATATCAATGAGTTCTTAATTTTTTTCGAAATGTTCACATTTTTAAAAAAGTCAGCATAACTCGGAACCCTCTGTATTTAGGTATGGGGAACCATTATGGAGGAGTATTATATTTTTTGGGAGCAATCAGAAAATGCAATGAAATATAGGGTGTTCCATGAGAAAAAATATAACTTTGATACGCCACACTTTATTGGATATTTCAAAATATTTTAAAATTATACTTTAAGGGGAATCTATCGGCAGCGAATTTCGAAGTATTTTTGGTAGTCGCGTGCCGTTCCATTGTTGATACAACGCTCGCCGGTCTCGGCGGTCTCCCAGTTCAGTACTGACGATGTACGTGAACCAAAATCCGCTTGGACCGCTTGGTTACCTACATGTTGCGGAGGTTTCATATTTCTAATAAAATTTTCGTTATGTGAACTTAAACGTGAGGACGTAGGGAAACAACAAAATATACAAAGCATAATTGTGCAAGGTCGAATTTGGTAGATGACCCTTAAGCTGTAGTAAAATTTATGGTATAAAATTTTTTTCCAAAACATTTATATTTTCTCCAATATTTGTCCGGTCCCGGACTTTTGCCGAACTCTGTATACATTAGGACAATTTTAAGGATAAAAACTTTTCTTATGCTTACCTTTTCTTCGTCGGTAAAATTCTGACAAGTGATAATATCTTCGTAATAAGATTCCGGTCTGGGAGTATTACTCTCAACTTTGTACATGAACATATCGTAAGTTTTACCATCTTTCGAGACTGATGTTCTTCTTTCCGCCCACCACCAGTTTATTTCTTTTTCAATAATACCAACGTGGGTATCTAACCAGGTTTTGTTATTGGTATAATCCATATATTTGCCAACCATAAGGGAGAGAAGTGGAGGTTGTGATCTGTTCAAGTAATAAACTCTACTTCCGTTAGGTACAAATCCATATTTTTGTACTATGGATAAGAAGTTTTCTATAATACCTCTAACGGATTCAGTCATTTCACTGATCAGTAATCCTTCTATAATCCAATAGCTATCCCAATAGTATATTTCTTTAAATCTTCCTCCTGGTATGATAAAACCGTTCGGCAGGTACATCAACGAGTGTTGATCGGGATGTTCTTTCACGGATTCGCTGACTCTTCTTGCAAGCTTTGGCCAAATGTTCACCAAATTCTGAGCAAATTTCTTAACTCTTTCATCTTCTATTCTTTCTATAAACGCTGGGTTTTTATTGAAATCAGAAGGTGTCCAGTCAGTTAACTCTGCAGTAGTATCAAAAGTTTCATTTATAAATTGAAGTAAATCATCTCTACATGGATTGTTATTTTTTACTTTCATGAGGTAATTGAAATTATGCACAGCTACTTCTGGTGCGTGCTTTAGGCTCATATCAACGAATGTTTTAGAGTCGGGAAAAAGGCGCGCCATTTGAATTGTATGAAGTAACTTCCCTTGACAATATACATCGCTGTCGCAAGATTCAATATTTTTCGCGAATACGTAGTTTGAAATAAGTAGTATGGAGAAGATTCCACAGAGGAACTCCATCTTCACAAAGTACTTCTGGCCTGAAAAGAAAAATAGTTTGATAGGCCAGACGATAGGGGTAACAACTACAAGTAATTAGCAATAAGGGAGATTATTTTTTATTAAGTACCTTAAAATATGTAGATTGATATAAAAAAAAGTTTACCAGTCTATCGATTTCCCAAATTGAAAAAAAATTAGACACGAAACTCCTTTATATTTCGCGCTGGGAGCAAGGTAGAAAAAAATAAAAAATACCACCGTGTAGGGGAAGTGCTTTGCAATAAAAAAGGTCTCTTGCGTTTTTTTTGTCCGAGCAATGGTTTGTCCGGAAAAAATTCGGTAAACTAAGTATGTGTTCCGCATCCGTGCGACTCTATTTTCTGAAGCGCTTCCCAACTAGCAAAATGGAATTCTAAGAGGACTGAATTGTTGTATAATAGTCGAATAGCGTTGTTTTAAGGACTTTTTATTCCTATTAAGCCTTTTGTTGCGATAATTTTGTTTTTTAAAGAAAATTGTTGTATTCAATGATTCTATAGTGACTTTTACAATATATGCTATAACGCATTATACGATCATTTATTTTAAAATCATTTAATACCTTATAAGCCAGTTTATACAATATCAAAAATATCATTCTATAAAACTTTTATACCTATTGTTTAAGAGTTCTATACTAACAGCTTCAACATTATAAAATAATTACTTAAGCTTGTCTTATTGAAGCTGTATAATGTTGTATAATAAATATTGTATAGCATTCAATTGCGTTGCATTATAAAACACTTTTTAGTTGTATAATGCCTAAATATTCTTCGTTATAAAACAGTTATCGTATACCGTTCCATTTGAAAATAAAATATTGTTTAAGGCATTTCTTTGGGATAAAATTGTTGCTTCATAAATCGCCATGTTTAAATAAGCAATTCTTGTACTGCTTTAGCCGCCATTATGAGCAATTGAGTTGGAAACATGAAACTATATTGAAAAATGTGACTTTATCATTATTTAGAGAATTATATTGTGAAAGAATATCCATATGAAGTGATAAACTATTAAAGTCATAAAAAAAGTATTTTAGGATATTCTATTTTATTATTTTTTTTAAGTATCTACTTGAAATTTAACCATATCAACATATACAGGGTGGGACTCAATTATACAAGGACGAATTTTTGGAATTCTAAGAAATTCTTATATTGAATGAAAACAAGGTAAGAAATTAAAATTCACTTCATATTCAATGTTCTGGCATCAAATATACTAATTCTAGAGGTATTCCATACAGGGTGATTCTAAATGCAACCTGACATTAGTTTTTTTCTTTATGAAATAAATAAGTTACACCATGTAGTATTTAGTATGTAAGCTTTAATGACCTAATTTAGTTCTAAGTTAGTTTTAAGGTAGTTTTAAGCCAGACTGCGGACAGACTTATGTCTCTGCAGCGGTATGCAAATTTTATAATTGTTAAATTTGCATATTTGTATTCTATTTTCTGGAAATAAATAAAATGTATTTTAAAATTAGTTTTTGATGTTTAAAACATATTGGTTACTTTGATATTAGTACTTTTCTTAAAATACAGGGTGATTTGCACATACATCTTGTTATTAAACCGACAAAAATTAGAGAAAATACACTTTTTCTGAATCACCCTGTATTTTATAATTTGATCCGTCAAAATGTTTAATTTATTTTGTTTTGTAATAAGCTTGAAATAGTAAATGAGCTGAAAAGATTTCATAATCTTACTATGACCAGTTTTTCAGAAAAAGGGTCCTGAGGGTGGAAGAGGTATCGGCGACAGAGGATATTTAGGAATCGGCTGGACCATTTCACTTTGTGAAACGAAAAAGAACCACACTAATGATAGAAGAGATTCTATTTCCTCATTGGAAAAGTTTATGGCTCGTCTATCCATCCAGACAGGAACAAATGAAATAAAAATTAGACACTGGGAACGAAATTAACAAATATACCAAACAGACATATCGAAACTAGACCATAAAACAAAAATGCCAAAACTGTAGGCCATAGAGAATATTTCCCTATCCTCCAGGCTATTCTCCTTTCCATTTTTTTATGAAACTTCCATTATTATTAATTTACTGTAGTACATGCCTACAGGATGATTAAATACTTGTAATTTATTCATCTTTTTATCAATGGTTCGGTACACTTCGGTATGTATCCATAAATAAAAATGTGATTATAATTTCGTTCACTATCCCTATTATTCTGCTGAGTACTCTACCCTCGGGACCCTGTTTCTGAAAAACTGGTCATAGTAAGATTATAAAATCTTTTCAGCTCATTTACTATTTTAAGCTTATTACAAAACAAGATAAATTAAACATTTTGACTGATCTAATTATAAAATACAGGGTTATTCAGAAAAAGTGTATTTTCTCTAATTTTTGTCGGTTTAATAACAAGATGTTTGTGCAAATCCCCCTGTATTTCAAGAAAAGTACTATCTAGGTAACCAATAGGTTTTAAACATCGTAAACTAATTTTAAAATACATGGTGTAACTTATTTATTTCATATAAAAAAAATAATTTCAGAGTCCAACCCTGGATATTTTAAGATTTTGAACTATTTATGTGTAAGTTTACGATAAACTAGAACATATTAATGGTACCATCAATTAAAAATGCATATTTATTTGTAATAAAATTACGTGGTCACGGAAAACAAGGATTTTTCAACTTTAATACCCTGTATATCGGAAACTAGTCATAGGATTGAATTGGTCCCATGGACACTTTTGGTCAGGAAGTCGAGTACAACATCATATCCAAAATATATAACATTTGACGGAACGCCACTTTGTCATAAGAAAAGCGCGGGGTCCTTTGCGGCGCATCAAAATTTGTGCCATTGAACCATCCTAATGAAATTTTAATTTTTACTATCGATGTCCGCCCAAGCGGCCCTAGTCGTTTTGGTAAGTTTCCATTTCTACAAATGAAATGTATGATGCACGTTCAAGTTGAAATATTTTGGATCTGATATTCTTCACCAAAAAATGAAATGCTCTTTTAAACTGCTAGATGACAAAATGTTTCATTTGTGCTCGAAATAACAGCATTATAAAAAAATATATTGCACTATACAACCATTTTGTAAGACCTTCATAGTGCCGCTTTAATCCCATTTTATAGATGTTACTGCATGACACACTATTAAATCATTTTATAGTAGCTGTATAAATGATTATAAAACAGTCATATAAGAGTTGTATAGACTTTTAAAAGAAATGTTATACAACCAAACAGTTGTATACAAATGGGACTTTTTCAGATGTATAAGGATCATATACACAGCTTGTTCAATTGAAACCCATCTTTGGTCAGGTTAGCCTTGGAAACAATTGTAATCATTCAACTGACGTTTTCCAACATTAGTAGTGTATGCAAACGTCACACTGATCTGTTTATTTCGTTTATATTTGACAGCGATTTTAAGTATTGTGACTTTGAAATGGCGTTGTTAACAATCCGTCCAAATGTGATAATGCTCGGCCTCATGTTGCCAACGTAGTGAAAGAAATTCTACAACGAAAGAAATGGAGGATATTACAGCATCCACGTTGTGTCAGATAGGGACCAAAAATCATTTTATCAATTTTATTACTAGTTAATCTTGACAACGGTAGCTGGAACGCTACCGAAACGTCGGAATAAAAAATAAAAAACATTATTGTGGTTTGATTCCCAAAAGAATAAGAAAAAAGAATAAGTATATCCACCCTATAGTCCCGATTTATCGCCTTGCGATTTTCACATCTTTGGGCCACTAAAAAAGGCGTTAAAAGGTAACCGTTTTCAGTCGGACGCAGAAGTACAAAACGCTGTGAAAGAATTCTTCCAGCAGCAGCCACAATAATTCTATAAGCAGGGTATACATCGGTTGGTGAAACAGTGGGATATGTGCCTCAATTGTAGTGGTAGTTATTTGTAACTGTACTTGACAATAAATTTTTCCTGGACCAAACATGGGTTCCAATTGAACAAGCCTCGTAATTGTTTTGTAGACCGTTATAAGAATTTAAGTATCCTATAATATCTTGTAGCTGTTTATACAAACCTTATAGAATTTAAATTGCTACTTGGGTTCGGAGTAGGTACATTATAAACTATTTGATTACAAAATCCTAGACGACGTAGAAGATATTATTATAACTATCAAAATAATTCATGTTTGCTAATTTAGAATTTAAACATTTTTAAAAACGATTTACTTACTGATATAAGCCGAGCAAATGTTGCTTAAGATAACCCAAAATAGATTTTTTACGTTGAACTAAGATCGTGGCAATGAAAAATAATTTATTAATTTCGTTTGATTGTTTGTTGTGAGATAGAAGCAAGGTTATTTTTATCGTATTATTACTACATGATCAAAAATCCATCAAGTGTTAAATCTATTGAAATTGATAACAAAACAATTGGGGATTTTTTAATGAATACAAAATCCCAATCATTAGACATACTAGAGGAACTAATTGGGAATCAGTGGCAGTAAAAATCAATGATAATATTTGTTTGGACCCTTACTGAAATCTACTGTTACATAACAGTGATAGTATTGACGAAATTCTATATCTGCATCTATTACAGTTGACAGAAGAAGCAGAAAGATGACGCCACTTTAAGTTACTTCACTTCATTATAGATAATTTCACAGAGGTCAACCATTTTAGTGGCTACAATAAATAAATGAGCTTTGCATGTCTAAAAAATGCGTTGAGCCTTAGCTAGAGATTATTAGAACGAGAAATCTCAGTTTAGCCGGGAAAACTTGATAGTACGGTAGTAGAGTACATATCTGTCTGTAAGAATTTGAAGTGTGGGTGACCCCACAGCACTTAGGCCACAATTAAACCATTGTGCATCCTTCTGATGTTCAGACTTCCTTCTACTACTTATTTGAAGTAGGCGATAACGTCGCCGGAAGTAAGCTCCCTCATGCTGGCTTGTGTTAGCCTGTACTTACCGAACACAGAAAACCTAAATTGAGAGAGTGTCGGACATTCACAAATGTGTTCGACAGTCTCATATTCCTGTTCACATCCTCTACAAAGTGAAGTGTCAGGCAGACCCAGTCTATAAAGGTGTTTTCGTAGGTGGCAGTGACCGGCCAGAATACCCGTGGCTGTCCGAAGGTTCTGTCTCTTCATAGTCACGTATTTTTTGGCTTCTTTGCTGTCCGGATACTGTAGCAGTTCCTTGGTAAGCCTGCAACCTTCTGCATCGTCCCATCTACCCTTAAACTTTTCAAGGGAGTGTTCCTTTATTAGGTCAATCATAGCTGACGCCGACAGACCAATGAAAGTGCCAGGTCCCAAGAGATTTTGGGAGGCTGCTTTCCTGGCTAGTGAGTCATGTGGTTACCTTTCGATTTACTGTGGCCCTTGATACAGCCTAGTTGTTGCTACAGTCTTCGATCAGGGACAGGTGACACTCCAGTACTAGGCCTGATGTGATACGTGGTCTGTTCAGGGCTAGTACCTAGTGCTTGTCTACTGTCCGTAAGGATGTGAATTTTATTACCTGTGGTGTTGTTTTTGGTAATCTCTTTTGCGGCGATGTAGTTAGCAGTGAGCTTTGTTTGAGCAACGCTGACATTACAGCCCATCGCCCATTTAATGTTTAGATTCAGAGATCTGGAGTAAATTCCACATCCTGAGCCCATATTGGTTTCAAAGCCATCCGTGAAGATGCGGATTGCGCCTTCTTCTGATGTATCTTGTGTGTTATATTTAATGATTACCTTGTAAGGCCTATGGAAGGCATATTTTGGTGAGATTGCGTCCGTATTTGCCTGCAGCAGTGGAACCTCATTGAGTGTCTCAAGTCACAGGTTACGTCTCAATCTACCAGATCCTACGTCAGGTTGTATACCGGTAGAGCGTATGCGTGTCATGGTCATCAAAATAACCTCCTTGATGTGTAGTAGTACATATAGTTTATAGTTCTTCTTTTCAAATATCAATGTTAATATTCCACTTTAAGAACATTTCAGGATTGATTAGTCAACAGCAGTTTGACCTCACTATAGTTGACCTCGAGCAGTCAATAAACAGCAATTGAACTGAGCGAATCAATGAAGGTATGAAATTTTCAAATCGAAGTTTTTTTGGTGAGTGTTAGAAGAAATAAATACGACATACTATACCTTTTATGTTCCTGAATAGATAAATAAAGGAACACACTAACACTTTTCGAGCATTTCCAATAAATAATATTATTAACTGTAACTTCTAACCTTTCATTTCTATTTATATGCGAAATTTTTGTTTTGTATTTCGATAAAGACTATCTGTTTGTGTTGGAATTTATCTCTCGAATATATAGCAAATATTATTTATTATATAAACTGCTTTAAAACAGCAGTTATACCCAGGATAATCGCTTATTACATTTTAATAATATTAAAAATAAATTATAATTGGAAAAAAAACTAAAAAACACTTTTCTTACATCATCGGGCACTGGTTCTTGAAAAGAAAAATTGGCTTTCCAAATATTTTCTTCCAATGTCCATCCTTATAGAGTCGGATCTTCTGGTGGTATATTTGGAATGTGGCTATTGTACCAAATATTTAATTGATACAGACACCTAAAATAATAGTAGATATATATTATAGCTTATTGTAGGTAATTTTTTATTATATAAGCATGGGCGACTTAGACAAGTATTTATTTCCTTTTCAAAATGTTGTTTAATTGCATGATCAGTGGGAGGTAACTCAGAAAATGTGCGATTTGAGTCCGTTGTCAGGTACCATCGTAATTGATTCAAGAAAGCAATATTTTTGTTTTTGTTCCTATTCAAATAAAGTATAAGTACCTATATTTTGTACTAACTTCCAATGCTTTATCTTGTGATAAAAAGGAAAGATTTTCTAGGTCTTTAAAATCATCAATATTTTTGTATAATCTGTCTGCACAGATGTTAAGCGCTGTTGGCCTTTCTTTCCAGATCTGTTACATATTAGACTCATTTGCCGAATATTAAATCCGTCTTTAGGATATCTTGTCCGAGACGATGAAGCGTTTTCGGTTTCACTGCAATATTTTGTGGACTAATAAATGTTTATCTGCAAGTTTTATGAAATTTTACCTTAACCTTCCCTCCTGGAATGTCTTCCTTTTGATGCAAATCTTTTGAGCACAAGTGTCTTTCGTTTTTTCTGCAGCACATATAATTGTATTCAATCCTTTCAATCTCGGATTTTGCGTCACAAGTTTGTCTTTATCTTGCAAAGTGTGACCACAAAATGAACACTCCATCGTTTACACAAAAAATCTCAATAGACACACACAAATCCAAAATAATAACTACTTAATCGCAGTTAAAACAAAGACTGTTAACAACTGAATCAAGTTATCGGCTAAATTTTTCAGGAATAGACAGGTCGCATTATGCCTATGAGGGAAGCGGAGAAATGTCTGCTCGTTAGAAAGCACAGTAATTAAACGCGGCTGCAGAAACTTTCAAGTTTGCGTATTTATTGCTCAAAAACTATGATACTTAGAATAGTGATTCTTGGTTCAAAAACTTCCTTGAAGCTTTAGCTTCATGTGTTACGCAGATAGTTTAGTGAAATTTTGGAAAATAAAAAAGTTTCTCGATCACTGAAAATGTGCTGCAAAAAAAGTAAAGATTACAGTTTTCTCTAATTTTACAAAAAAACTAGGTTTTATATACTAATGAAACTAACGCAGTAATCTTCGCTTATGTTTTTTCTACCGATTAAAAAAAGTTGAAAATATCTTATTTAGTTCGATATCACGAGATATGTGTGAAAAGGTAATGAAACATAATTTTGACAGATTTTTGACAAATATTGCAATAAAAAGTGTTGGCCCTATTAAAAAATGTTGTAATTGCCGATTTCAGATGGCCAGGGACCTACTCTATCATTTTGTAAAGACCACATTTGGTTGTACCTAAAAAAATCGAGAAGGAAGCGGCTTTTTCTTCGTTTTTCAGTCGACTAAAGTAATTTTTATTTTATATTCCCTTCTTTTTGCACCATCAGTGTCGATACTCTTGAAATTCCCTGAAATTTTCACTCCCCATGGAAATGTTGACATTTCTATTCCCACAAAATTTCACTCGATTTCAAAAAGCAGTATTCTTAGAATCAGGGTGGGAGGGGAAAGGAAACAGTGTTGTCTAAGTTCTCAAAATTGTACTACCAATCAAAACGTACAAAATTTTGACAGTATAAGTAAACTGTGCTGTTTTGCCATTAATTTTAACCAAATAATAGGATGTTTTCAACTTCAACCTAACCTTTTTTTCTTCGCGGCATTTTTGGATTTTTGGTTCTGTTTTTGGTTTTGTGCCCATTTAAAAATTAGTTATAGTTTCTACTTAATAAAGTCTAGGATTTTCTGCTCACGCGAAATATAACTATGGTAGGTATACACACATATATGTAATATGCTATGTATGACCTATTGCTGTAGTATAGTGTACCTCAGTTTGTATGGTCAAGGATGTTGCTCTTGTCGGAGCCGCCATACATTTCAATAAAATCCTCAACAAGAGGTTTTGTTAATCTAAAAATTTGTATAAATTTTCTAGTAAACAGTTGAAACGAATTTGTCTGTGGTAGAACATCTCTTCCAATATTCATTTCTTCCCAAGCCTCCTCAAAATCATCAATCATGGTATCATGCCAAAGGGCGCTTGATATAGTGAGTGGTTGGTGTAGGGAGGAAGAACTGGCAGTGAACCCCCACAAAACTACATTGGTACCGTTTACAAAAAAAAATTGCTACAAAAGCCGCAAATTAACGGAGTGGAAATTCC
>CAJUYI010005150.1:0-16395 GCA_910591695.1 Galerucella pusilla
TTTTCCGCACGCGTATGAATAAAGGTCACTTTCCATAGAACTAGTCAATGCGATATATGTCACTTTCCTATGTGGTCGTAGGAAAAGATAATTTTTTACTTTGTAGATATCGAAAAATTGATTGTCAATCAGACGCTTAATACTTTTCAATAGGTACAAACTTTATTAGTTTTAATCAAAAATTATTCATTTTTATTTAAAACTACAGTTGTGACAAGTACAATAATTGGTAAATTAATTGAATCGTTAGATGCAATACCAAATCTTTCCGACATTTTTAATCCAGTTGTCAGTTTGACGTTTAATTAATTTTTAATAAAACATAAACACCAAACTGAAAACACCACATGTAGGGTATTATCGCTGTAATACAGCGGTGATTGGATGAAATTTTACACATGACTTGAAATCAAGTAATTTGATTGGTTACTATATCCAGTAAAAAATTATCCGAAAAATTCCTTTGAGTAATAATTCTGTGCAAAGACGAATTGATGAAATGGCTGAAAACATTGAAGAATCATTGTGCAATCATCTGAGGACTAGTCAATTCTCAATTCAGCTCGATAAGTCCACTTTACCAACTAATGAAGCGTTGTTGCTATCTTACGTGAGGTTTATTAAAGATGAGAAAATACGTGAAGAACTATTGTTTGCCAGAAATTTGGAGACAGTTCCAAAAGGCGAAACCATATTCAATACATTGGAAAAGTTTTGTGAAGAGAACGAGATTCCTTTGAAAAATATTATATCAACAAAGATTATTTCAACTTTAAATTTGATTGTGTTATTATCGTTTAGGGTGAAATCGAGAAGCTTATTTGATTCATTTATAGTAGTTTAGTAGCATCTAGGTTCTGTTTGTATTTTATTTCATTGTTATTGTCAATGTAT
Organism: Galerucella pusilla; assembly: GCA_910591695.1. Taxonomy (NCBI): domain Eukaryota; kingdom Metazoa; phylum Arthropoda; class Insecta; order Coleoptera; family Chrysomelidae; genus Galerucella; species Galerucella pusilla. The sequence goes on from CAJUYI010005150.1 coordinate 895, forward strand.
CTTGAGGAACTTGACGATAGAGTACGAAAGACGACCATATACTGTTGAAGAACGTATGAATCCCTTTGAAGAGCTCGATGATGTCGAGTTTATTACTCGGATTCGACTATCTAAACCCAGTGTTCTCATGAAACTCCAACAAATTCCAGCTTTTCTCGCCAGGTCACAGCATTTATCTTTTTGCATTCTATTATACTTAATAGACGACATAGACGAAATAAAAATAGCAGTACCACAATTTTGACACTGACAAATGAAATTTTCCACGATGTTGTCAGAGTAAGCTTACGGTAAAATAAAAAAATTATAACTTTCATGACCTCTATATTTATGATTCAGTGTGTTATAACAAAATATGCGAGTAAAATTAATAATATGTATATTTCATGTAACGGGTGATCCTCCTTACACCAAATTAAAATGAGAAATTTACACTTTGACAACATTACACTCACGTTCATAACCCGAACAAGGTTTTCAAATGCCCAATTACACAGCTTTCAGTTAGCTAGCTGTCGGTTATGTGGTGCATTGTATTCTCCTATTACTTTTTCTGAGATCGGATCTAATCTTTTCTCAATACAATCAGTTGCATCTCCTTTTTTTAGAATAGGTATATCAGAGAATGGTTCCAATTTTTGGGTCTATAGTTCTCCACATTATTTCTGTCAACTGATTTAAAAACAGGAGTAATAAAACTTGATTTCCATACATCTGCACATATGCCAGAGCTTAGAGATAAAGTGAACAAGTGTAAGGGTCGAGCCAGTATGAACCTACAACTTTTTAGTAGAATAGGAGGAAGTTTTGATGCTTAATGCTTAATTATGTTGGACAATGCTTCATACAGGGTGTTTCATTGGGAAGGGGCCTAACTTTAACTGTGGATGGGGATCAGTTTGGTGCTTCCAAAAACCTATATTTAATTTGTCTTCTGCACTTTGTAGCCGAGATACAGGGGTTTTTATAAATTTATCTAATTTCTTTCGAACCTTATTACTTCCGAGTTACCCTGTATATTATTTTGAAATTTGGTACACGTAATAATCATTACCTAGAAACTCCATCAAAAGCATCTCCATAATGCAGGTCCGGCTCAAGAAAAAATTTAAATCCTCTTTTTTCCTAAAAACAGCACCCTGTATATAGATTTTTTTCAAAATTGCTCTTTATAATTGGAAAGAGTATGAAAAATCGAATTGAAACGTGAACTTTGCGTTCAGCCTTTCAGCTTTTATATTGAATTTCTTCAGAATTTTGGTTTTTGGTGGAATAGTCCATATATATTTCCTAAAAATAGTGCTTTTGAAAAATTAATAAATTATTTCACTTTTGTGATTTGTGGTGGAATAAACTAATGATCCAAAAATCAAGATTCTTGAAGTATTTTACCGCGAAATTTGAAATTTTGAATTGTGTTTAAATAAGAATAAGAAAGGTTCCGGCGGGTCTTCTCTCATCGTCTGTCGACAAAGCAGCATAAGTGGAACTGAGCAGTAATCCATTTAATAATTTTAACACCAGTTTGAATGGACAAAAGATGCCGTTTTATCATAAGAATCTGTATTACTGGTATGTTTTTTTTACATGTTATCATTACCTACATATATATATTTCAAAATTTCATAGTGTAAAACTAGTATTTTTTAATAAGAATTTTTTTTAACAAAATGGCTACCCATTTTGGAAGCCACATGGGTTTACCTTTAAATCCCGTATCAGCCAAATTAACCCTATAGATATCTTTTCTCATGTTCAATTGTTTCATAATTTTTTTTTCTATATAAATCAGATATTTGTCCAGGGTGTTTTAAAGTTACCGTGACAACTTCAACAAATCGAGAAACGAAGTCTAAGGGTGAAATTCATAGTCGACACTTGAGGGTCACTCATACTTCACTCATCATTATTGTATGCAGAGACACTTGACAGGCGAAAAGTGAGGTTGAGTTTGAGTGTAACTTGAGTGAAATATGAGTACAAATTCCAACGATTATACACCCTACAGGATTGCTTATTTCCATTCAACTCTGTGTTCGCCTCGCTCAAGTCGGACGAATACGTCATCACTGGACCTAACCTTTTTAATTTTATGGTTTATCGTTTGTTTACAAAGTGTGTTTTGACGATATTTTATCCGTTTTTTCAATTTTGAAGGTGTTGTTTATTAATAATTGTCAATCAAGAAAGTCTATAAATACGAAGCACATTATTTCAGTGTAAATACAAAATTTTTGGATTCGCGTTTCGATTTATACATTTCCCCATGCAAGCAAAAATTAAAATTGATTTGAAACTAAAACTTAGAACAGAGAACCATGTAATGTAGATGATCATGCAAAAAAATAAGAAATTAAGATATAAGCTAAAACTAAAAAGAATGCCTTAGCTTCTCAGTTTCTGGCATAAAGTAAAGTAGTTTTAAAGTAATGTAAGTTTTAATTTTTGCTTGCATGAATCCACCTTTGTAAACTTCGAACAAGTATTAGGAAAAAAATGTTTGAAGAAAAAATGTGTGAGTACCACAAGAGATGATACAGGTTTTAAAAAATTGTTTATTAATAAATTTTTTATTAGTGCATGAGGCGTCTATTTTATTTTCCCCATAAGAAGAAAAATATATAATTCTGAGTTTACCCATCAATTAACCCATAATGACATCTCGTAAATTTGCTTCTGTTTCTGTGCAAAATAAATTATAAGCAAGTTTCTTCAATTCAAAGTTATTGTTTCAAACGTCTATTTATATTTTATAACTACTTATACAACTAAATATAACTTTTTAAAATAACATATCACCAAAAAAAATTAATTTATTATTATTTTTTGCAAATAAACTAGAAAAAAGTGGAAAATATTAACGATTGCAGTATATTTTAAATCGGTCGAGGTCCACTGGTGACGTAAGCACCGACGAAAGATTCAAGCGAATAAGCAATCCTGTAGGGTTTATAATCGTTGTACAAATTCCAGCTCCCTTGAGTGAATATTTCTAACCTATAAACCACGTTTGTACCTTACACTGTCATTATCCGATATTGGAATTTTGTTTGGTTGTTATTTGTCTGTTATAGTTTCAAATTTTTTAGGGAAATTAGTATGATGGATGATTTTATTGATTTCGTAAACTATATACCTTGATATGATGATGATAATGCTTACGTTTATCGTATTCGAATATGAATGCAATGCAACAGATGTCAGATGAACGTTAAAGGACGTGCATAAATCACAATTGTTAACCAAACGCAACCAAAAGTTCCTAATAATAACATTGATGCCAAACCTTCTTCGCTCAAATTGAAGTATTGCTTGAGTAATGACTGTGGATATGAAAAGTCGCCTCGAGCTAAACTCAAACTGAGTTGAGTTCGAGTATGAGTGACCCTCAAGTGTCGACTATGAATTTCACCCTAAATCTATCGTCTAAATCATGTCTAGATGACAATTTTTTTATTATTTATTATTGATCTGACAGGAGTAGTTTGTAACGTCAAAACTTTAATTCGAACAATATTTAACAATGTCAAATTTATAAATTACTTCCATCCATTCCAACTTCCATCAAAATACAAATTGGTTTATGCTTTTCTCATTTCCATGACAACGCAAAGTATACGTCATATACCTACATCACGAATTCAACCATTTGACATTTAGTTATTATTTCCATCTATGATTTCCATTTCTTGTTGTTATAGTTATAGACCAGTATTTATAATTTCAAAGTGCACCAATAAAAAAAATAGCGTAAAGTATTCGTGGATAACTGGTCTTTTAAACACTTGCTCTATTTCGAGCACTCCAGCTTCGCCGTCGTGCTCGAAAAATCGCGCGTGTTTTAAAGACCATAATATCCACTTATACTTTAATATACTATTATAGCACAGTTTCCTGAAATAAAAGTATCCTGGAACACAGTTCTTGGGATACAATTTCTTGGAGTACCCAACAAGTTCCTGGGATACAATTTACTGTATTGAACAAACAGTTTATGGAATACATAACACAGATTCCTGAAATAAAAGTTTCCTGGGATACAAGTCCCTTTGGAGTAACAAGTTTCCTGAATACAGTTTCCTGCATACAGTTCCATGGAGTAAACAGTCCATAAGAATAAATCAGTAGTTCCTACATCAATAGTTACAGTACACCTTTATGTTCACAAACAAAAGTTCTAGTGTGCTGAGTATTTTTTTTATTGTTATTAACCCATCTTTTTTGTAATATCAATACCGTAATAAAATTATATACATTTTTTTTACTCTGTTAGTTTTATTTATTATACAGAAACTTTAAGTTCTTTTTTTTTACAGATTAAAAGTTAGCTGACAATTAAATTGGATTTTCTTTCTAGTTTTCTTTTAGGAAAGATAATTAGTGGCTCCCTAAAATAGCTTTTTCTGTTTTTCTAGTTTTGCCAATATTAATTTGTTTTTCTTAAGATCAATAAGGTAACAAAGCCCTGCGAACTGACTTAGTTTACCTCCAAATTTAATTGGTTAGTTAGGCAAGAACCTGCGAATCTACTAATTTTCTTTTTATTCTCTCGCAGATAATTTTACTACCAAATATGTACCGTCAAAGTTATAATTTATGAAATCAAACAATTTTATTTTGTTAAATCTACATTATATTTTAACCTTAAAGTTGTGACGCGTTTCGCTAACACAGTAGCTTTTTCAAACGAATGGAGGTATAATGAGAAATTTTCAATTTATACAGTGCCTTAATACTAAATTATACGAATATTTAACAATAAAATTATAATCTATTTACAAGGAAATGAAATGAATTTGTCTAAATATGGGATTAACTAAAGTATTTAACAAGTTCACCTGGAAACTCATTCACAACAATCCTACAGGAACCTTTCTAGGTAAAAAGGTTTAATAAGGGAGAATTGTTAATATCAAGTTGGTCGTTAAGAAGATTATCTGAATATTTGTTTTTATTTATCTCTAGGACTTCTAAAATATTTAATTTGAAGGATTTAGGTTCTATATGCAAAATTTCAATCCAAAGAGTGTTGGTTTGCTAATAAATGATTTGAATAGTTGGAATCTGATTTTTGGTTGTCATAACTACGTTTGTGTTCTGAAATTCTAGTTTTAAAATTCCTAAAAGTTCTACCTATATAAATTTTATCACAGTCGTTATTACCACATTTTAATTTATGAACTCCTGATTTATTTAGTTTTGAAGATTTGGATTTGTTGTTTTTAATGAATTTGGATAAATTGTTGTCGGTTTTGAAGCAAATATTCAAGTCTAAAGTTTCTAAAAATGATTTTATTTTTAAGGATGGTATTCCAAAGTAAGTTAAGCTTTTAAATTGGTTATTTTTGTTTTTATCAGAAGAAAATACTTGTTCTAGAGTATGTTTTCGTATCTTTTTATTTATGATGTTGTCAATTAAATTTGGATCGTAATTATTATTAACCGCTATTTGTTTTATTATATTTAGTTCTTTATTTTAATTGTCAATATTCAATGGAACTGTTAAAAGTCTATGTATCATACTATTGAAAGCTGCTAATTTATGACTGATTGGGTGGACTGAACTATTATGAATTGTAATGTCTGTATGTGATGGTTTGTGAAATACAGAAAAGTCATGTCTATTATTTATATTTGAAATTGTAAGATCTAGAAAGTTTATGAACTTATTTTGTTCAATTTCTACTGTAAATTTGATATTTTTATGTATTGAGTTAATGTGAGTAATGAAGTTATCTAATTGTCTCGTAGTACCAGTGAAGCAAGCTAAAATGTCATCTACATATCGGTGCCAGTAAACAAATTTTTTACTAAGGGGGTGTTTATGAATTATCTTTTCTATATTATCCATGAAAATGTCTGATAATAGGGGACTGAGAGGGTTGCCCATAATCAAACCCTCTTTACTGCTATAAACCTTTCCGTTGAAATGAAAATAATTTTGATTTAAACAAACTTTTAATAAATTTATAATATCAGACTGAATTATGGGATTAGTATTATTGTAAGTGAGCAAGTTATCAACAAGAGTGATAGTTTCATCAGGAGGTATACTAGGGAATAGATTTGTTACATCGAAAGTTATGAATTTAGACAAGTGAGTTAGTTTTATATCTTGAATATTATTATTTAGTTCTGTTGAGTTTTTAATTGAAAATTGAGGTTTGAATGAACAATATTTGGAAATATATCTATTAGAAATTTTGAAATTTTAAATGACGGTGCTGTGAAAAAAGAAACAACCGGTCTAATTGGGTACCCTTCTTTATGAAGTTTGATTAATGAATAGAGTTCAGGGTGTTGTGGATTTGGTAAAAATAATTTGTGTTTCTCTTTGTCGCTTATTATCGATTTGGAGTTATTTACCGCTAATTTTATTTCCTTCTGAAATTTAATAGTAGGATCTTTTTTGAGAATCTCAAATTTTCCGGCCTGTATGAAATTGTTTGTCTTTAATATATAATCTTCTTTAGGTAATACTAGAACCGTATTTCCTTTATCTGCTTTAGTAAAAATTAGGTTATTTGAATTTGATTTTTGTTGAATTGTCTTGACAACTGATAACTCAAACTTGGGTTTGTTATATTTGGTTTTCGTTTTGGGGGTTAACCATGGTATCGGAGAGTTTTTATTTTTATTTTTTTGCTTGAAATGAAATATATTTAATGTATCTAGTTGAGCATCCTAGAAATTCAATTGAGTGTGTATGTTTACGAGTACAGACCACTAAAAAATGTGATTACAGAGCTGTACTTGGGACATACTCATTCAATATTTTTCGAATATTTCGAACACCCTGTATAAGGATATGTATTTGGAAACTATGCACTTCTATATTTAGAATAACAAGAGTGAAATACGAGAAATAAATTTATACTTCAAAAAACGGAGAGACTTTTTATTAATTTTATAAATTGACCTGAAAAAAAAAACAAGAAATTTCAACAGCATTGTCCAAAAAGCCCGAAGAAGTCCAACCAACAAAAATTGCTCAAAATGACCTCCATTCTGCTCTATGCACTTTCTAAAATATCTAAAATCAAAAGTTTATGCTACCGAGAGCTATAGCAGAGAAGAACTTTTTCGAAGAATAAAGAATGCCTGCGGAGAAATCAGAAATAATCCAGATGTGATCAGACGGTCCGTTCGCAATATTACAAAAAGAGCAAGAAAGTGCACAGAGCAGAATGTAGGTCATTTTGAGCAATTTTTGTAGGCTAGACTTGCTTCGTTTGGACAATGTTAAAATTTCTTGTTTTCTGTTCATGTCAATTAATAAAATTAATAAAAATCTCTCCATTTTTTGAAGTATAAATTTATTTCTCGTATTTTACTCTTGTTACTCTGAATGTAGAAGTGCATAGTTTCCAAATACATACCCTTATACAGGGTGTTCGAAATATTCGAAACTTATTGAATGAGTATGTCCCAAGTACGGCCCTGTTATCACATTTTTTAGTGGTCTGTACTCGTAAACATACACACTCAATTGAATTTCTAGGATGCTTAACTAGATGCATTACCTAAATAGATTTCATTTCAAGCTAAAAAATAAAAAAAACCTCTCCGATACCGCGATACCATTGTTAACCCCCAAAACGTGCATAAATTATAACTTTGACGCTAAATTTTTAGTAGTAAAATTGTCGACGAAAAAATAATGAAAGTAAGCATGAGAAAACCACCGGAAAAAATATCCTGCTAAATCTGAGCTCGCGTGGTATTTGGTAAGACAATCCCATGAATAAAAAACTCAATTCAATTAAACGAAATTAAATTAAATTGATTCCATATGGAGGAATGAGTTTTCTTGGTATTTTCTGGAGTTGATTTTTCAATCTCCCTTACTATTTCTGCCTTGCAAATATTTCCAAATCTCGACATACTTTTTGGAATTGTTATATTTATGCTGTTTAATTCATTCTGTTTTTGACATTTATAATTGTCAAATTGACGTTCATTGCTTGGTAAACAGACAGTACCTAAATGCCAGGGTTGCTACGGTAACGTAATTTATCCGATATTTTTATCCACTTGCAAACTCTCTTCCTTCCTATTTAGCCGACAGCAAACTACGATTTTTGTATTCACAAATGGGAATTATTATACATGAATGGGATTGTCCAACATAATTAAGCATTAAGCATCAAAATTTGGTATTAACTAATTTTTTATCCATTTTTCAAACCTTTATTTCGCAATTCATATTGTCATGATGGTCAGAACATTTTGATGTTGAAAAGAATTAAGCTTGCCCCTGGAACAAGTCCTGTTACAGAACCGGCCAGCAAAATAATAAAAGTGGATGTGGCACGGGAAATCGTTTTATTATTAAACGCTTTCCCGTGCTACATCCTTTTTTTCTTTTAACGCTTTTTACAGACTCATCTTGCCAAGATTTTCAGCTACTTCCATTTGAAAATATCCACGTTTCGTATAAAAATACCACTTTTCTAAATTTTAATTTGTCATTTTCCGTATATCTTTTTAAAAAATGAAGACGCTGGCACACCATTTGTGGCTGCTCACATAAGAATCTTCGGTTACAGTCTTTTTATAGCGAAACGCCAACTTTCTTATTGATTTTGATGATGATTCAAGTCTGATTTCCAAAACCCTTTGAATTTTTGAAGCTTCTTTTAAAACTGGAAAAGTTATATTGGTTTTTGTTCTGTATAAATCATAAATAACATCTCGAACTTTCATTTTAATATTTTCGCGAAAATCCTCAGTTTTTGGCTTTCTTAGTTTGAATTTTTTAGCACTCTTCGGTATGATAATATGATCCTTTTTTCATGCACAATTATCTACACAGTCCTTAAACTAATTCCCAGTGACTTCACTACTGTTTCATGTAGTGATGAGCAAAATTGGTCTTGGTCTTGCTGTCTTGATCTTGGTCTTGCGAAAAAGCAAGACCAAGACCGAGACCAAAACCATTCTTCGACTCGCAAGACCAAGACCAAGACAGAATGAACAAGAACAAGACTAATACCAAGACCGACTATGCAAGACCAAGACTAAATACGCAAGACTCAACCAAAAATTATTTTTCACAGTAACTATATGAGATAAAATATTTGTAACAGCGTCAACATATGCTTTTCTTGGAACAATATAAGTTGGCATGTCGAATTGTCAGTTTTCTTTACTAGATTTTAACGATATACATAAAAAAAACAAAGAAATCATTGTTTAAAAAAAAGGATCTACAAAAATGTTCGAAGAGTACATAGTCTTTGTCCCATTGTCTGGTTAACACATGGCTAAAATCCAAAGGAAAATTACTTATTTTTCAATATTTTCATTTTTCTCAAGGATTTTTTTTGTTAAAAGGTCAATTTATGCGTTGGAGAAGGGTAGGTTCTTGAGTTTTCATAAATATATTTTGAACTAGAGATTCATTCTCTTGACAAGTTGTGACAAGCTCATATCGCGACGTACATGATAATAATGTCTTAATGAAATTTTTTAATTCAAAGATACTAAATTTAGGATTAAAAATGTTTGTTTCGTAAAAATAAAATGTTTACAAAATGTTTTGAAATATGTTCGTTAAGAAATTATGGCAAGACCAAGACTAAAACCAAGACCAAACAAAATACAGCAATACCAAGACCGAGACCAGACAGATTTGAGCAAGACAAAGACCAAGACTGAATAAGCAAGACCAAGACCAAGACTGTTCAAGTCTTGGTCTTGCTTTGCTCATCACTAGTTTCATGCACACTGGTTGACGAATTTCCACTTTTTCTTTCATTCTCGAAATAATCTATCATATTAAATACCATTTTTTTTGCTTGAGGATGCAAAAAAACGGAAAATTGCTTCTTATTATTAATATTGTCACTTCGAATTGTCAAAGTAACAAAACTGACATATTTAAAAGAGAGCTTGGCTGGTGAAAAACTGAATACATATCCTTTTTTCCCGTAGAAATTTCATAAGTCTGTCTTATTCATCTTACCGATTTTATTTGGAAGTTATTATTCAATGCAATATAAGAAAACAATAACTGTGAGTATGTCTTTGTTGAATCGTATGACCCGCATGATCAGACTGCATTTGATTATACTCAACAGCATTGTTTATGTTGTTGAATGTTTGTAAGATATTGTCTCAGGGTATTTTGGCCGGATATAAATTTAAACCTTCATTATTTTTCTTCTTGAAGTCTAAGCTGTCATAATGAAGTTCTGGATAACTATTAATTGAAATAAAGATGGATAAAGCAGGATGATGACGACTGCAAATGAGTAGATCGTGATGCAGTATCTATCTGTACAGAAATGTTACACTTATCATTGGTGAAAACCGAGGTGAAAACCAAATCAATCATGACATCAATACAATTTTTTATACAATTAATATGGCATAAATTATAGAAAGCAAGTGTATTAGGTAGAGTTACATCAGCTATGTTTACTTTACTAAGAGTAGAAATGCCATTATCATCATAAAACCATCATTAAACTCCTATTATAATCAGCAGTTAAGATTAACTTGTGTTCAGGAAAACAGTTGAGAACAGATTCAATGGTAATACAATGGTCTTCATATACAAGTATATTCTTGAGTATATTAGAACTAGGAGGAAGATAAATTGCAGTCAATATAAAATTTTGCTTGTCTATACAAATTTCAACAAGCAGTTCTTAACAATTTTTAACTGCAATTAAGATCCCAGCTCCTATAGATTTATTACAAATGATTTGACAAGCCAAGCTCTTCATTATGAATAGTTCAACATAACCATGTCTCAGTAAAGACTATAATATCAAAATCCGTTACAGCAGCCATTTCTTCTAAAGCATTAAATTTGCCAAGAAAGAAAGTATAGAAAATTCCATGAGAAATTCCATAACTTAATAAAACAGGCGGCAAAGAGGGGGCTGGTAGTTGACCAAGAGAAGACAAAATATATGCAAATTTCAAGGAAGGCAGAGTATATCATTTCAGATACCTGGGAATAGTAATTGATAAGAAGAACAACAGAAGTATGGAAGTAAACTCAAGGAGGAGACAAAGTGTATTGGAAGTACCATATGATGAAGATCCATACTAAATGATGAAAAAAAAGAATTTAATTGGTTTAAATCTTCATAATATCAAATCTGCATTATATAGGTATAATGAAAATTAAAAATGAAATCAAATTGTTTTATTCCATTGTTTGAAACTATCATTAAAATTTCAATTTAATCTGTTTAACATGAATGTACCTACTTACCATTTATTTTTAAATAAGTGAGAATCTGTCTACAATGATCCAAATATTGTTAACACTTACGCCTGTTTGCACCATTTACTTTGAGTCAGTCTTAAAATAAGGTAATCTTAAAAAGACTAGTTAACATTGCACTTTGATTTCCTAAACTAGTTAAGGAGGACTTAATATTAAGTTCCAGATTGGTTAACTCAAGCTCCTCAATTGTTTTCAAGCAAAATATTACCTAATAAGGAAACCTACAAGATGAAATGATCAACTATTATTACATGAATCAGCTGGTAGCAGAGCTTCAGTTTTATGTATGTGCTGGGTCTTTGATAATCATTGTTAATATCTGAAGTTCGTTGTTTTCTCTATATATAGGTTTACTGTTCACATAAGACATGTGCGAAAGCTAACTGTCACTTAATACTATATATATATACTAAGCTAAATTTGGAAAGTTACTAAGTTACTAGATTTTCTCAGTGTTGCCATAAATGGAATGCATTAAGTGGTTCTTTACTAAGTAATGCTCAAGCTTCAGCAGTACATCAAGTGAGATAATGTAGTACTTCTTTAAGTTAAGCACAACCTATAAAAGGCATGCTTAAGTTTCAAATGGTGCAAATAAGCATAAATATCTAAAAATACAGAACATCAGTTGTTTACCTTCAGAGATCTATTCACAAACAAAACATCTGCCATATGACTATCACAATGCTACATCATTCTTTTGTCAGGTTTTAATGGTTTTTCACATAAAACTTAGTGAAATTATTTAATTCGTACCAATTCTATATATCAGCGATGTTGCTTATCTCCTTAGTTATGGCTGATTAATGGTATAAATTTCCATGTTTACAGATTTTTCACAAAGAATCTATCAAAATGTGCAAAAATATACATAATAAAAAAAGTTCATATTCTGGAGGAGAAGCTATGAAGACGCACAAGAAAAAATAAAATACAATATTTGGCTGCAGTGTTATAGGAGACTTTGTCAGATAGGTTTAAGAAAATAAAAACAACCAAGTATCCAAAAGCACTTCCTAAAAAAATTATCTATCTAGAGCTTATGAGTTTTACATATTTGTGCTTATTGCATTGAGTGTATTCCTCAGTGTATCCTAAGTTTGTACATCAAACATACATGCTTCATTTGTGAAGAAGTAGGCGAATATTGTTTTTTCTAAATTCTGGTTCATAGTATTGTTGAAATAGTGTTGTTAATTGATAGTGCAGTGTTTCTGTCAAAGTTCTAATAATTTGTAGTTGAGGGGTAAACCACTTATGAAAAGTCTGTTCACTATTTTCTGTATTTTCTTAAAGGAAATCTGTATTTCTATTTTCATAAAAAATATGCAATTAAGAAATGATCTAACAGAAATTTTCTGTATTGTCCATCTATTTTCAGGAGTTTTTTCTAATGAAACTAGGTAGTATTGTTCTAGCGTATTTTCTGTACTTTTGATGTATTTTCTATAATGTGTACACTATTTTCTTCAGTGGTTTACCCCTTGTTTGTAGTTACCTACATATGATTGTTTTTATTATTTTTCAGTAGATTTTCCTCGAGATTTTCCAAACATTTTGACATAATTTGTGAATGTACCACTGATACACAATATTTATTATGCTTTTTGGGAACAATTGATGATACTATTACTAATATTAGGCAGAATCATGTCCCAAACACATACATAGTGCTTTTTTTTCAATTGGATATTGATAATGCCTACCTCATTTAATACCAACACTAATATATTTCATCATCCTACAAATTTCAATAACGATTTTTTTTTCATGGATAGAAAGAAGCATGGCAAAGATTATGGAAAGATCTCACAAAAAGTTAATGATATTATATGTGATTTGTATTGAAGATTGCCAGCGATTACGAAATGTAACTACCTACTATTTAATACATTAGAAATTGTATAGGTTACATTTATTTCAGGTATACCTATATAGGTACTTAATTTTTTAGGCATTTTTTTTAAATTTAGTATTTTTGAATTTTTTTTATATCTAGTCATAGCTAGTCTATTCAATTCAAATCTATGAGCAATTTACAAGTATTTAATATGAAAGTCTATTTCTGCAATTGTCATACTTTCAAAAGTATAGGTAAGTATCAACGTTTGATTTAATCATTACCTCACTTCAGTTTGGTATTAACCTTTAGAATGTATTGCTAAGCATTAATTAACTTACCCGTAACTCATCAGTGTTGTCGGACATTTCCTTGGGGAAGAATTTTCGAACTCACCGCCCAATAAATTACAAATGCCACCATTTAAAACAGAAAGTACTACAAAAATCCAGATAAAACAGTACTTATTTCAAGTATATAACTGTAAGATACAACTCAAACAACAATTAAATTTCAATGTTTTAACATTGTTTATGTAGTCATATTATAAAATTGTTATACATTTATTCAAAAATGTTTTTTCTAAATTTACTACATACGCGTATGTCACAAACACACTTACTGAAGACATACGACATACGAGATACGATACGGCGCACAGATTAACAAAGAACAAGCAACAAACGCACGTACTATAGGACTATAGTTTAAGCTGATATCAAAATTATCAAACTCCGTTGTCGCTGAACATTCCAATTTAAGTTAGCCAATAATAAAAAAGAGGCAACCAATTGTAAAACCATGCTTGTCTATAAGTAAAATGCGTATGTTCATGTCACCTTAAGATTACTCTAGAGTACGTTCAGAAATCTAGTACAGTGTAATCCACTAGAATATTCAGGTAGTTCGTACCCCAATAGTTATTCTGAAATTTTCAAACACAGGTAAGGTTACTTAAAGAATACCCTTGCTGTCGCACCTTCTTATCTTCACCATAATCCGTTTGGAAACTTCAAGAATAGTCAATATTATTACACGATCTTCCTGCATTCTCTCTTCACTCGACTCTGCTAAACGCACTTGTGAAGGGTGATCACCCAAATAGTTCTGTGATTTGCTCACGCTACTTCGTCCGATAGATCATTGACAAACAAAATTTGTAGTAGATCTGTAATTTATCTGGGACTCTGCACACCATAGAATTCTACCGGTCGCTTTCTTTTCTACATTTAGGAGGGGTCTCACGATTTATACAGCTCAAAACAGCTGGCACTTGGCACCCCTGACTTGCAACAACACTAAAGGTACATTTAAGGTACATTTACATTCAATTACGCGTGTGCTTAAGTTTAAAATTTGCTCGCTTGACATATGACGTCTCCATGTATCCGTTTACATTGAAAATTTCACTTTTGCTTAAGCTTGAGTGGGCTTGTTCTTCTGCTTGACAAATGCAAGCAGAAAGATAATTTCATTTAAAATTTTAAGGTTGGGCGACGACCCAGCACTGTAGTGGAACGCGTTCGATGCGATAATTACAGTCAAGCAAGGTCGGACATGGTTAGTACTTGGATGGGTGACGACCATGCCAGGGAAAACCATCGTATGGGGCCCGCACAGCCTGCAGCGGACTAGCATATCACAGCTCGCAGGCATTATACCAATGAGCACGAGGTATAATGTAGATATGCCGTCTTTCGGAGGAGACGTAAAATCGAGGTCCCGAGTCCATGGATGTTGGGCTCGTTAAAGAACGCTACCACTGATTGGAACACTAGTGGGTTCGCCAAAATTTCCGGTTAGGGGTAGAGTGCTCCCGGCGTCGGTGATTAGCCACAGTCGCAGAAATAGACCGACGTTAAATAACAGAATAAAAAAAAAATTTAAGGTTATGTTATGATTGTTAAGAAAATTTTATGATCATTTTTGTCTCATTAAATTTCTTTGAAGAGGAAAAGCTTAATCACAAATAAAAAATATTGGCACTTCATCTGCAGTATGGGGAAGAAGTTTACTTGTTGGTATATTCAATGTGCCTGCTGAAAGGTTTTTTCCTAATGTGGAATTTTTTAATATGCCACCATCACTCTCACTCTGTGCTCAATAAGACTCAATATCAGCAAAGATAAAATTATATTTTGCATCACATATTGCTAATAGGTAGTATGCTAAATATTGCTAAATAAATGTCTCGTACCCAAAACCTTCTTTTTGCGAATTTTCTTTCTCACACAATTTTTGGGCGGTTTTTTATGTAACGTTATTACGATAGATGCTAGAGTCTCTAGCCTAGAGAGCATAATACTAAAGTTTTAATCTTATCCCTCTAATGCACAGCTCCGCCTTAAGGCTAACATCTTTTTTACATGAATTAATTCATGGTGTAAATGCACAGGTCCGCCTACAGGCGTATGTT
>CAJUYI010005151.1:0-12239 GCA_910591695.1 Galerucella pusilla
ATTTTCAGTGTATAACATGAATAATTTTAATCTTGCCTCTCAATAAGACAATAAGAAGGTACTTTAATAATCTGATTCCAATATCCCAACCTGAATCATCATCAGAACAGCAAAATCATCCAATTTAGGATATACTGTTCACACGAAAAACTTTATTTTAATAACTTCTCATCTGACTATAAAATAAAACATTCCCTAACCTGCACAATAAATAATTTGTTGAATACAAGTGATCTGCTCTAGTAAATATTGTGATTAATTACTATTTGTAACTGCTCCTGAAGCACATCTCTAGTATACAGCGGAGAGCGGACGCCGCCGTATTTCATGTTGCCGAAGGATCACAGTCGTCGCGCCGCCGAAAAGCTACAGGTTGGAAGAATGAGAATGGAAGGTGAACTGTCAGATGAAAGTTTTCTCCCATTCTATTGCCTTGCGTGTTCAATTTGCATTTATGCGCTCCAAGTTAGTTGGTGATCAATCCTTGACTAAGGAGAGGTATACGAGTGTTCTTAGCTGTTATTTACCTAAAAGCCTCGTTATTAGAGATATTTGGAATTGTTTGTTTACTAACACGAGTGACAAGTGGTTTTTTTTAATTTATTTTGATATTTTAATAGTGTTTGGTGGTTTTTGTGCATGAAACAATGGAGGATTTGAAATGGTTTGTATGATTTGCTTTAAATAAAAATATTTTTATATAGTTGGTACAAATACAAGGTTTTTAAGTATTTGGGTATATATATTTATCGAGTCAATGTACAATACAAAAAAGGATTGTTTTTTGACTGACTAAATTGTACATCTTGGAATAAAATCTGGAAATAACTGGAGAAATACCTAGGATGTATAATAGTTATTTATGATACAAGTGCGTGAAGTTATACTTTTGCGCACGAGTTGCGGAAATGCATGGCACGAACGTAGCGAGTGCCTTTTTCGCAACGAGTGCGCAAAAGTACTTCACGCACAAGTGTCATACAAAACTTTATCTACGGCCACATGAAAAAAAAATGTGTAACATAAAAATAAATTTTCTATTAAATATACACAACGAATTCTAATTTCAAGTGGTGTGCAATCCGAATAAATGTGTGAATAAAATTTTAAATATAACAGAAAATGTTCACTATGTCTGACACTTCTGTCAAATTTACTGACAGTACAAAAGTTTATACAACAAACGACTAAATTCAAGGCAACTAGATAATTATGTAGCTAAAAAAGAGTGTTAAAATGAAACCCCCATTTAAAAAGCATTGGTCATTTAAGCACGCTTTTCAACGTATGTATAATGTATGATTTCACACTTTTTTTTGATTCGTAAATGACTAATTTTAAAGATGATCGTAGATAAATATATAATTATCTATTTATTATTATAAACTGGTATAAATGTGGTATTCTATATTTGTCTAGTATTCTAAACTTTTCTTTGCCAAAATTACCTATATCTATAAATATCTGTTTTGTAATTTATGAACATGAACAAACCGGATAGCAACGAGTGGTAAATATAAAAAATCTGTACACTATTATATGTATTTTTCAGGTATTGTCCAAGTATTTTCTTTAAGAAAATCTATATTTCTATTTTCTTAAAAAAATATGCGATTGAGGAATGTTATAACAGAAATTTTCTGTATTTTCTGTACTTTCAATGTATTTCTCTAATTTGTACACCAATTTCCTTAGTGGCTCACTCCTCGGAAAGCAATACTGAAAGTATTAAAGAAATTATAATAGTGTCAGTCTATACATCGTAGGTACCTAAATAAGTAAATACCTTCATCGATGAACAAATAAATTTAGTCCAGTAAATGAATGCGAAAAATACCGTCAACATGGGCATCTGGTCCAGCAAGAATTTTTTTTTTAAATTGCAGGTGATGGTAGGTACATTTAACCCCCAAAATGTCAGGTTCCTGAAATTTGTGAGAGGGTCGGAAAATGGCTCTAGAGATCCCGAAAATCCGTTTTCCGCCGATATCTCCCGAACTACGATCCCTAGAGAATTTTTGTTCAGACAAAAAAATGAAGAGCAGGTCATTACCTACAAAAGTTGTCCCAACGATTTTTTTCGTTACACCAATATTTTTTGCAAAAATGATGGTTGAAAAGTTCACAGTTTTCTGAAACTTAAAAACTGACGTTTCTATTCCTCGGGTAACCGGACGTCTTCAGTCAGAGCTCGATCACAAATAAAACACGCGGGCGTACTAGAATCCTCTGCGACTTCCATTTTTCTACAGGAATGAACAATATTTATCAAATCATTAGATGTCATTTCACCCACAACAATATTAATGATCTTAATTGAAAAAATGAAACCTCACCGTGTGCTCAAAAAAAAGAAGCTAAAGATTTTCAATATTTCCCTGTTTTTTATCAATAAAAATTTCCAAATTTATTATTTAATAATAACAATAAAATTAATAATGACTTGAATTTCACTTTTTACACTGGAATACTACTAATTTATTCTTGAAAAGTCACGAAAGAGATAGTGTTTACATGTAAAATTGTCAGTTGTTGACAAACAATGCAGCAGAAAGCATCCACGTGTACACGCACTACAGCAGACGCCGTCGACTACACTATAGATGGGTGACGTGGCGGCGTCAATACTTGATACACATATCAAGGGAAAGTTCAGAATGTGACCTTTCATCGGGTATGATGCTTGACCGGGAAGAATTTTACTGTAAAGAGAAAAAACTGCTCGAAAAAACTCAGAACAATAGCTGTCTTCCCTCAGAAAACTGGAAATTTCCCCGATTTTCCTGAAAACCCAGGGGTCTGGGAAAAAAAATTATACAATCGGCAAGAGGATATTCTAGCCTTTCTCCCAATATTTCCTCTTGGAAAACATATTATTCAAAAAAATACGGGCGAATTATTGCATTGTTTCGGAATAAATTAAGTACCCCCCAAAGAATCATTATCCAATAGGATTGG
The DNA here is from genome assembly GCA_910591695.1 of Galerucella pusilla. Lineage (NCBI taxonomy): Eukaryota > Metazoa > Arthropoda > Insecta > Coleoptera > Chrysomelidae > Galerucella > Galerucella pusilla. The sequence continues at coordinate 2,959 of CAJUYI010005151.1, forward strand.
CTGAAATAACTCTTAATAAAAATATTATGAATAAATCCATGGAAGCATTAAAAAATCTAGCAAAGACGAATTTTGGCCTGGTTTTCCAATGACCCAGTGGTCTCTTCAGTGGTCAAATTTCGGCAGATATCGCGGGAAAACGGATTTTCTGGAATTTCAGAGCCATTTTCCCACCCTTCCACAATGGTCAGGTACCTGACATTTTGGGAATTTAATGTGTCTACCATAACCTGCATATTAAAAAAAAATTGCTCTTGCTGGACCAGTTGCCCATGTTGAGACCTTCGTTTACTGGACTAATATGTAAATTTACCAATAGGAATTGAAAGAATTCAATTCCGCATCACAGTAATTGGAAATTTAATAAAAGTGTAACTGTAAATGATTTTCAATATTCCAATTATAACGAACTGCAGTTTCTTTGTTGCTTTATAAATTCAATTATAATGAAAATTGAAAAACTAACACTGGTAAGAATTAGATTTACATACAAGATTACACTCAGACGGTCAGCCTTGCCAATATAAATATTTACATTAATTTATTGCACTATATTTTTTGGCACTGTTTTGGCAAACATTTATTTCAAATTGCATAAAGCAGTGACTTAATATCTTAAATAAGAGGCCAATTAAAAAAGATAAGAGACATAAATAAAATAAAAAAAAACCAAGACAGTTATTAGCCGATCGATATTGTATAAAGAGGAGGAAAATTATCATATGGGAGATTAAAATACTCAGAAGAATATTAGGAGGGAAAAAAGACGTTGGGAAATTCATTTGGAGAACCAAGAATTAACAAAGTAGTAAGTACAAAAAGAATAGGATGGCTGGGACACAGAGGAGTTGCCAGATGCCAGAAAAAAATTCCAAGACCAATAAAAAGGTGGTGAATGGAACAACTGTTGCAGAGGGGCGAGTACTGGTCTGGAAGGCGAAAGTAAGAAACAGGAAAAAAATGGAAAAACATTATTACGAAGCTATGTGCAGTATTATATACGGGGTTGCGAAAAAGTATCCTGACTACTCAAATACATTTCTTAGACCAAACCAACTATTGGGAATAATTTTATTTTAATTTTGCCTAACATCTCTGCGGAGGTTAGGTGCGCCATCCTATTGGTTTATATTTAGAAATATGAGGTTTACTTCTCGGTTTACTTATAATATAATTTGATTTTGGTTCATTGGGGATGGGTAATTTGGTCCCCGCTACCTGTGTTAATCCTTTGGTAGCCAGGCACTTCGATAATCCGGCTGGTAATTTCGCCCCCAAACTAAAATATAATTATTTCTGCTTCTTGGAAATTTTTAGGAATAACAGGTATTTAGACGGATATAAACCCTTATATTATTATAATTTGCAATCATTTGAATTATTACTTAGTTTGAGTACGTGTGAATTGTTGTGAGGAAGCAAATTATGGAGGTGAAAATTATCAAAAGTAATCGTGGCAAGGATTTACTTGTAGTTAACGGTTACAAGTTTAATTTCCACAAAAAACTGAAAACTTCAGAAGAAACTTGTTGGAAATGTACCAACAGAAAATGTAAGGCCTGTATCTATACATTAGGTGTATCAAGTGCAATATTCGTGACTAAAACTTCATCCGAACACTGTCATCTTGCGGACATTTCAACGTTAAATAGGCAAACAGTTTCTGCAGTTTGCAAGAGAAAAGCTGTTGACGATATTTCTGAAAAACCGTCAAAAATTATACGTATGGCATTGAAAGAAAATTTACCAGCGACACTAACAACCAGGGACGTCGAGTACATTAGGAAGAATATGTATAATAGTCGACGTAAGTTTATACCAGCGCTTCCGAAAAATATTAACGATGTACATGAAATTTTGAATTCGATTGACGTAAAAACTTCGCGTGATGAACAATTCCTTTTTATTAATTGTGTGTTAAATAATATCATTGTGTTTACGTGTCTTTCAAATCTTGAAGCTCTGGGGAAAACGCAATGAATCTACGTCGACGGCACATTTGATTATTGTGCCAAATATTTCACACAAATGTTTACAATTCACGGTTTTTTACACGGACATTACATACCTTTAATGGTATGCCTTTTACCCAATAAAAAATCGGAAACATACGAAAGACTGCTTCTTTTGGTTCAAGATAAGTGCTCCAAAATTAATATTAACTTCGATTTTAAGGAAATAGTGTGAGATTTTGAAATGGCCATACATAAAGCCGTTCGAAAAGTTTGGCCTTCCACCCAAATCATCGGATGCAGATTTCATCTCGCCCAGGCATGGTTCCGGAAAATTAAAACTATCGGCCTAGTTGTGGAATATAACGATGCGAGCAGTGATATTGGTCGGTGGTTGCCCTTGACTTTTGCTCTTACTTATTTAGATCCTAATGAAGTGGGTGATTGCGTTGCGTTCGAACTATTCGAAAATAGACCAAATGACATGAGATTGGAGAAGTACGCTAATTATCTAATCGAGAATTATGTTGATGAAGAATCTCTTTTTCCACCGACAATTTGGGCCAAAAATTCGTCTGATCTCACGCGAACAACAAACGCTTGCGAAGCTTTTCACAGAACTTTTAACGATTCATTTTACAAAGAACATCCAAATATAATAACATTTCTTGAGAAATTAAATGAATTCCAAATCGAAACTTATATCAAGTTGCAAAGTTGTCATTTGAAACATTATGTAAGAGACCCTAAAATTAGAAATCGTCAAAAATTTATTGAAAACCTTATAGAAAAATACAAAAACTCTGAAATAGATAGAACTCATTTTTTAACATGTATTTCATTTAAATGTGTAAAATTTTGAAATTCTCATTTGTGTAAAAATTATTTATATGTTCATGCCATAGAGTTGAAATTAAAACCTTTAAATTATTTTCATGTTTTGATTTTATTTCTTCTTTGAACCGAAAGCATATACCTGATTGCGGGGACGAAATTACTTGTAGGGAATTTATACCTGTCAGCCATGGGGACCAAATTACCTTTTGAAATTTCGTGACGTCATCTTTGGGGACCAAATTACCAACTCCGGCAACATTCACCCTTTTGGGTGCAACCCTGCATAGGAGTATCTCTCCAACATTCTCCAACATTTATCATATAAAATTAAAATAAATACAACAATAAGCAAATATTTAATTGCTTATCTTATTTCTAAACGTACTTACAGTAAAAATGTATAGCTCTGTAAATATTATAAACATTTTTGTTTATTTTGAACATTCTAAAATACGTAGGTATCTATAAATTTATTTAAATATATTAATAAAAATGACAATATTTTTAATCCCCACATTTCTATTGTTTGAAGGCTAATGAAGAATAAAGATAAATGTTTGAATTTTTATAAAATATTTTAATTTTACATTTTTAGTTTCTGTGCTTTAGTACAGACAGGCGTGATTTTTGAATCTGACTGTTAATTTTTGAGCACTTTCCTTTTTTCGTTATAAAATTAAGGATGTTCTGTGCTTTCAAAAAGTTACAGACTTCTTAAACTTCCTAACCACTTATTTTTGCGTTATTTATTTTTCCTTAAAAAAACTTTCAACGAAACAAATTCCAAATGTTTTACAACTAGTTTTGAATAATTTAGTAATAAACTTGGAATCGTATTTCCAACAAGAAATGACTCACTGCACATATAACGTATTTTTTGTTATCGAACTCACAGGCTTTTTTAGTGGGCGTTTCACAAAGCTACCCGATGAGTCATTCAAATTAAAATCCATGCATCATTGTCATTTTGATTTATAACTGAACTAAACACTTTAACCTGTTGCGTGTCGTATCTCAAATTCTACGCGTGAAATGATATCAGATTTTGAAAATTAGCAAAGGATAGTGACCCTGTGAAAAGATCTCATAATAGGAAATGAATTGGAGATGTAGTCCGGACGTTGATATAGTCAAATGCAGTCTTATCATGCGGGTCATACGATTCAACAAAGACATACGTTTTAGTTTTCTTTTATTGCGTTTAATCATAATATCCAAATAAAATCCGTAAGATGAATAAGACAGACTTATGCAATTTTGACGGGAGAAAAAAGGATATCTATGTAGTTTTCAGCGATTCTCAAAAGTCTTTCACCAGCGAAGTTTTTATTTAAATGTCAGTTATGTCACTTTGACAATTCAAAGTGATAATATGAATAATAAGAAGCAATTTTCCGTTATTTTCAATCCTCAAGCAAAAAAAGGTACTTCATCTGATAGATTATTTCGAAAATGAATGAAAAAGTGGAAATTCGTCAACCAGTGTGCAGGAAACATCAACCATCATTATTTTCTGCGGGTATATTTGTAATCTCACATTTTGGTAACCTCTGTGTCTTCAGAACACGGAGCCAGATGCTGCAAATGCAATACGCATATATACAGATGGTTCAAAAATGAAGGAATGCTCAGGATGTGGAGTTAACTCGAGAGCACTAAGCCTGAAGATTAAGTGGGGAATGGGAAACAATACCAGCGTGGTTCAAACAGAACTGGCTGGTATCTCAATTACCACAAAAGAACTAACCAGAAGAGGAATTTCTGGCAAAAACATAATAATCTGCACTGATAGTAGACAAGCCCTATACAACGTATTATATCGAGGCTAGTGCCACCAAGATTTAGCTGACGCCTCGGCAGATAACAATATTATCCTGAGGTGGGTTAAAGGGCACGACAGGAGTGAAGGAAATCGCATTGCTGATTCTTTAGCCAGGGAAGCCGCTGGACTAAAAATTCTAGGACCCAGTGACACCTACGGCCTAACGACTTCGACAATTGCGGAGCTAGCCAAACGTTACACCCATGCTCAATCCCTTAAGAGATGGGATGGAATCAAAGGATGCAGTCTTGCCAGGATCACCCTGGGCGACCCTGGGAAGCTGGCGCCGAAGAAATATTTGGCGATGACCAGGAAAAACCTACGTTTAACAGTAGGATTTCTGACTGGTCACTGTCAACTAAGGAAGCTAGTGGACACACCTCTATGCAGGATGTGTGAACAGGAAGATGAAACTGTCAGGCATGTCTTATGCGAGTGTCCGGAGTTATCGTCAATACGAGAGTGTGTGTTCGGTGAGTCTTGGCCTACACCTGCCGATATAAAGGAGATGGCTCCTGTGACCTGTCCACCTTCCTGAGAAGGACAGGATGGACAATGACCTAGGGACCTAGGAGGACAACTCCTCGGGAGGATATACAATGGGTCACATGTGGCCTAAGTGCTGTGAGCCTACACACTCACTCTCCCTACTCTACAAATACAGATACAGAGATGGTTAGTGAGCTTTGAATCCACGATAAGAGCGCTTTTGACTATAGCAAAACTATTCAGTCATTAATTCAATTTTGTAATTTTTGTAATAAATCTGAAAATACATATTTCCGAAACAGTTGAAGATAGGTATTGGACATTACGCCGTATTTATAAAAATGAAGCATTTACTTTCAAGTAAAAGGGGGAAGCAAAAGGTAGAAGTAAAAGGTTTTGCTCTAATTCGTATTCATAATCTCTACCTTTTCCTTGCAAGGAAATGCTTCTGATAAATAAAGTAAAAGGTACAGAGATTAGTCGTTAGCGATTACAAACCTGTGGAAACTTGCAATATGCAATCAACGTGTTCTGCCACAGTTGCCCTAATGTATGCTCAATCACAACTCGCTCTGTTGTAAGCAGCCTGTTGAAGGCTATCTGATATTCCTCGTGGGGGTTGGAGTAAGGAGTCACAAGACACGGCATTATACTATAGTGTTTCTTGTCCTTTTCATGGCTTCACACACTGCCGAATTCTTCCATATACGACAATCGTGTACTGATCCTTGCCCACTTGCATCTATACTAGATATGACATAACTCTGATCGCTTGTAGCCTGCGCGATTTACATCGATTTACATATTCGTCTCCAAATTGGGCTGGATTTTCAATACGAATGTGCGTGCAGTCAATAGCCCCAATAGCTGTTGGGAAATTGAACCTGGTCAACCACTTCTCTTTGGCCTGCATGATTTGATTTTCTGTGTTTGGGAAGCGGATCCATTCACCGGCCTGTTGTACAATCCGCTCAAGCACCTCATGAAATACTCTGGTCACTGTGGGCTGCGTACATCCCAATTCTTCAGCAATTCCGCTCTGGAATCCAGGGTTTGCACAATAGCGCAGAAATAGTTTCATTTGCAGTACAGGTGATAAAGCTGCTCCACGAGTTTCGTTATCCACGCCAAGAAAGTGGTGCGCCAACCACACCACATTCTCCTCGTCAAATCTAAATAGCGCTTTGAAATCTGATTCACGTGGCGTACGTCTTGGTTTATAGTATTTTCTTGTACGTAAATGCACCATATTAGCCATAACAAACACAATCAAGGATACAAGCCCTTGCAGACAGAGTTTAACACAAGAAAATTCCTACAAATACACTAATGTTTACTTTACAAGCTGTGTGTTGGCTGGGCAACTTCTGAAGAGTGAGAAAAGTTCTTGTGACCCTAGATTTCTTTTTTTAGAAGCAAATCCTTTAGTTTTTGAGCAAATGCTTCTTTTCATAAATACGAAAAACGTAAAACCTTTTACTTTAAAGCAAAGCCTACGAAGCAAAACCTTTTCCTCCACATTTTTTTATGCATATACCTTGAAGGAATTGCTTTATATTTTGAAAGCAAAAGGTAAGGCTTCTTTTTATAAATACGGCCTATTGTACATGAATTTTCTGAAGAATAAAAAAAGTAAATAATATACAGGGGGTTGCACTAAAAATAAGAAATATGGTATTGGCCACTGTCACATGAGACACCCTCATTTTATTCGTTATTCAATTTATTCCATCCGGCTGTTCCCCACATTAACGTTTCCTTGAAATGTCACTTTTTCTTTTATCCTTTATTAGTTATTTTTATTTATTTTAAGCAATTATGTATTATAATTTTAAAGGAAACGTTTAGCTCTTAGCCATGACGCATTTCTGAATATAAAAACACTTCTTCGGTCTCTGTCGATATGGTTAGTTCCTTATTAAACTAAAAGTCACAAGTTGGTCAAGGTCGGCCTATGTTGTACAGAGAAAACGAGCCATGCCAAGCTGTCTACTTTGCCGCACTAGTGAACTTTGTTGTTGTTTATGGATATTGCATTGGCGTAGCAGGTACACTAAAATTGTGTAATGCCAAGTCTACCGTGAATAATAGTTGTTAAAGTATCTATACAGGGTGTCCCACGACGAGGTAAAACTTTCTGTATATGGCAAAATACTTATAGTAAAATCATGAAAATTTCTACGTTTGGGTTTTCGGATACGATCTTTTTAACTAAAATATTTTCAAAGATGGCAGACTTCCGGTTCTACCGGAAATCGACTGCAACTTTGTTATTTTGTATAGAATACCCTGTATATTAAGATATTTTTGAAATCTACGTAAAATTTTAGTATAGTTTTGTCTGAAAACTTTTTTCGAAAAATGCATACTTTTTGAGTTATTGATTTTTTTGTAACCGTTTTGACAGTTGCAGACCTTTGTAAATTATTTTTTTACGAGGATACCCTTAAAGATATGAAAATGGTTTCTATTCGGTTGCTTTTAGCAAGGTCAGACGTATTTGAATCTATGTTGGAAAACTTTTCATTTTATACAGGGTGTTCAAAGTTTAAAAGTATAAATATCAAATTTCATTATTTTCTTGTATAGAACCACCCGGTTTTTTCCATTTTAATGCATTCAGGGGTGAAAAATAAGGCAAATATATCCTATACCTAAATCTTACCGTTATCCAGATATTAAATGTTTTCTGTAAATTTTGAGAGATGCAGGTGTGGTCTAAATTTTATTTTGACTCGTTGATACAAGCACTACGAAATAAAAAAGATTATGTAAATTTGCTTTTAATACATGGTAAATATGGCAAAGTTGTTACAAGAACATATTTATGTGCTTTATTTGCAGTAAGATATCCTGCATCTCTAAAAATTTACAGAAAACATTTAATATCTGGATAACGGTAAGGTTTAGGTATAGGAGAGTATACATGAATTTGCCTTATTTTTTACCCCTGAATGCATTAAAATGGAAAAAAACGGGTGGTTCTATTTAAGAAAATAAAGACATTGGATATTTATGAAGTTAAACTTTGAACACTTTTTATACACACCCTGTATAAAATGATTTTTTTTAATATAGATTCAAATAGGTCTGACCTTACCAAAAGCAACCGAACAGAAACCATTTTCATATCATTAAGGGTATCCTCTTAAAAAATAATTTGTAAGGGTCTGCAACCGCCAAATTTTTTACCAAAAAATTAATAACTCAAAAAATATGCATTTTTCGAAAAAAGTTTTCAGACAAAAGTATACTAAAATTTTACGTAGATATTAAAAATGTATTAATATACAGGGTGTTCCATTTGAACTAACAAAGTTACAGTCGACTTCCGGTAGAAATTTTCAGGATTTTACTTTAAGTATTTTGCCATATATACAGATAGTTTTAACTCGTCGTGGGACACCCTGTATAGTTACCGTATCATATTATCGCATATTATAATCCATTGGCGTGCAGTTATTTACGGTAAGTTTGACTTGGTCAATATTTGTTTATCTTTTCGGCTTCTTAATCCTCAAAGGAACCTTGCCGCATACTGCAGTTATGTTATCGTGAAACAGTGCAAATTAATTTTAGTCACAACTGTACATAAAACCATAATAACTATAAATTTTATTATCGACATTTTTGGAAAAAGTGATTCGATAATTTCTCGTAAATCCACTTTCACTTTAGGATTTTTAATGACGATCCAATTTATTTTAATTCAGTCAACTGCCATAATTACAGTTACTAGAGTGAAAGTGATCCCTTCGTAATAATGAGGGGAGTACTTGTTTTCTGCTGGCGAATGCACGTAAAATCTTGAATATTTAATGCATAGGCGGCGACTAAATGTTTTTAGATGAAGACAAAGAGTTGAGTGGAAAATATAATAATATGGGGTGTGGGTATCAAATGAAACCAATTAAAAATATCTGTAGTTACGCCACTGTTGTATTACATTCATTCAACCAAATACGAGGGATAAACCGCCGGCAAATATCCTGTACACCTACTTCCACATTTGAAAAAACTTCCACATTCGTCCACCATACTTGCACGAAACTTTCACATACTTCCACAAAACTTCCACACACTGTAAGAACCCATGCAACCTTTTGTAATGCAATATGCTTCCATAACGAGCACATAATTTCTGAAAACCTTCAATAGCATTGATTTTTATGATATTTTAC
>CAJUYI010005152.1:0-16392 GCA_910591695.1 Galerucella pusilla
TCAATTCAAAAAGTACTTACATAAAACAACACGACTATTAGCATGTTTATATAAAAACGACTACTAGATCTGCTATTCTGTCTTCTCTATGTGTAGGTCTTTTTTTGCGAATTGGGACGATTTTTTTTCCAAATTCCGGTAGTATGCTGGTTTTGTCGTTTTGAGCTGCGCACTTTCTGCGATAGATTTGGTTTCCTGATTTCTTAGGAGCTTCCAGCACAACACTTCCACACCATGACACACCCTGTATTGTAAGTTTAGTCCATCGTTTATAAACGAAAAATGCACGTACGATACGCGGATTCATGAATATCCTACTGACTGCGCCAAATAAATAATCTTGAATGCCGAAGTCATTTTAAAAAAAATAATTTTCACAAATTATCAAATTCTACAAATGATTTTATCAAATTGTGGTGTCAATTGTATGAGAAATAAAAGGAGTCTAACGAGATTGTTAATCACTAAAAGCAAGTATTCATAGATGAGGAAATATAATATTCTGCAGCTGTAATCAGCACTTTTCCTGGAATACACCAGTGAAGACGTGAGGTAATTCGTGAGTTGAGAACTATACAAGATATTCCTGACGACTTTATTGCTATCTTACAGTCAGAAAATGAATTAGCTGCTGCTCCAGTTTGCAGAAACCCTAAAAATGGCAAAAGAAGCCACTAAGCTCCGTCAAGACCAGAAGCCCAAATCAAATACCATCCTTGTTATAATCCAGGTGACAAGGTTTGGGTGACACTCTTAGTAGCGCTGCTAAAGGGTACTTGTCAAAGCTTGCACCTCAGAGTAATGTCCGGTACGTTATCATCCACAAACATTATCATAGTAGTTACGAGATTGTTGATCTTAAGAGCCCTACTGTACCCTTGAGCATCCATAACTCGTCCACTTTTTTCTTGTCCCGAGGTGATAAAAGTTATGGTGTGCCCCTGTACCTGTAAGAGCAATGAGGAGACGCGGACGACCCCGGAAACTGGTTGCAGCGATAACTATGGAGGGAAGCTTCTCCTACCAACCTACCCATAAGGAAGGAAGGATCACAAGGTAGAACCACGAAACAATAACCTCTATAGTCCTGCTCGGTGTAGAGGGGAGAGTTGTGGAAGAACGATCATTCTTAGGTTATGCAACACTATCTACAGCACCGCATTCATGTCGAGGTCCAGTCCTCCCTCTAAGTCTCCGCATTTACTGGTAGAATGGCGCCAACCAGAGCGCCCCTGGGTCACACCAGTGTTGATGCGATTTAGTATCTATGGAAGTGCGGTCAAACGAAGACTACCAACCAATACAGATCACATCTGATACAAAGTCATATAGTTTGATAAAGCTATATTTTGATATTTTCTTAAAACTTTGTGGATAAAATAAATCCACACTACAATGGTATTTTATACTTATCACAAAATCAAATTTTTTAATGCCTTCTGCATATTACGACTGACTTACTAACTTTGTACATGTTGGGTAGTGCACAAATATTTACAACGCATATTTTTTTCATAAACTCTTCAAAAATAAGTTTTCCATATGGTGCATGACTTCAATCTTAAATAGTATGGAATGAGCATTTGAATATAAATGGAGACAAGAGCCACCCCTGTACTTGATTTCATTATAATATATCCAGGAATTCCAAGCTAGTAAACAGTTTATTTATAATGTCCTCTAATGTCTTGAACATTTTTCAATGTTACCCATACAAGCTATAAAATGTTTTTTTAGGGAGCAAAATTTGTTTACAGTATAGGGGCTGTGTTTTCTAATCTTAAATGAGGAGAAGATATCATAACTTTCCAAAAATGTCTTGAATTTGTATTTTATTGCAAAGAAGCACAAATCTCACACAATTTATATCTCACTAAGTTAGTGTTCATTGACTACAGAAAAACCTTATACATATCCACCCAATACGGAGGAGTTTTTGTGGGGGAATTTTCGGAATGGAGTGTTAATCAGCAGTGTGATCCACAGCAGCGTGGACAAGTGTCAATTGCGTAAGATGGAAAATCAGAAAGTAATAGATTATTAGAAAACAGTCTTTTTCAGATAACTGAAGCAGACGGAAGAATTTAACTTGTGATGATAGATGCCCAGAGAGAAGAGGATTTCCAGAGTTCCTATACTGTTTCTTTTTAATAGCACAAGTGAAGTTTTTCATTCACTCACTCCAGATCAATAAGTTTCAATTAATCATGTTGATTCCGATGGAATGTGACATAAAGGACTAAACATGCAAAAAAACTTCAAAATAATTTTTGATTGTCTAGTTGTCAAATTTTTTCTGTTGTGTCAGTTAGGGATAAAAATTAATTTCTACTCATTTTTTCTTGACAACGGTAGCTGGAACGCTACCGAAACGTTGAAATAAAGAATTTAAAAATATTGTGGTTTAATTTCCCAAGAAATTAAAAAAAAAAAAAAGAATTTTGTAGAACTTATAACAATGCTCGAAGCTACTAAAAAGTGAATTGAACTTAATGTATTGAAATAGTATTTGAGCAGCTGTGATAGTGATGTAATCACACAGGTGGGTGAAATTATTGTCACAGTTCTGCATGATATAGACTTGTACTGATAAAAAATGGTGATGCAACAATGCTCGAAACTACTGAGAAGTGAATTGAACTTAATGAAGTATAGGAATAGTATTAGATTGAGCAGCTGTGATAGTCATGTAATCACACAGGTGGGTGAAATTATTGTTACAGTTCTGCATGATGTAGACTTGTACTGATAAAAAATGGTAATGCATCAAATAACTCCAAATTTAAATCAACAGGTTACCAGCTTAATGATAATATAAATACTATAGTTAATGATTTCAACTTAGAATAATTACTTGCGAAATATTTAAATTTATAAGAAGATGTTTCAGAACCCACTTTGTGAACCAACTCATATTTCTGGTGATTAAACCATATAAAACGAAGGCTGCGTTTTTTAAAGCTATAAAAGCTATAAACACTGAGTTATAGAGCCCAGACGCAGGTTAAGGTCCTTGGCTAGTAAAACAGACTGGCCAATATGGAAGCGAGAAATAAGAGATGGCTATAACCTCCATTAGCACTAAACTCAATATGGTAGATGTAGATTCGAAGAATTGGTGGTTTGCTAACGGTGTATTCAGGCATGCTACAAATTATTCTGATGTATTTGCTTGAGACAAACAATTCGAAGGTTTTAGTAGCGTAGAAGTAACAGGGAAAAATGCACTTGTAAGCGTGACCATTAGAGCATAATGTTTTATGAAAAATAAATTATTAAAATTGATCTTTAAAGCTGTTTCAGATATTCCGAGAAATTTGATCTTCATTCTACAACATTATTTACATCTACAACAGAGTGTTGGTCAGTTAATGGAGGACCATATAGTTTTGGATGGAGAAGCCATTACATAGCTTTGCATGTATTCGCACATGATCACAATATGAAATAAAGCAATGCAACTCATTTTTGTCCCTTTTTATTCACATTATCCAAAAAATATCAATCAAGAACATCTGTGGCCGCAATACAAAGGCCATAGTGGAGTGATTTCAAATCAAGTGAAATCAGAAGAAACAGCATGGTACGGAAAAATTCTTGAAGTGCTACGTACTCAAGTATCATGGAACATAAAATACTAACTTAGGTGTTCAAGAAATAATTTCATTATAGGTATAATGCATTGGACAAAAACAGTATTGCCACTCTGCTTCAGGGCACACTAGAATATGAATTATTATTATTATCACATGATAAGGGCAGAGGATCGAGTCCTATTTTGCCCATAATAATTTACAGAATATGAATGAAACAATAACTGACACCAAGCCTAAAAAACTACAGATCGAAAATATAGGAGTCTATTTGATTTTTGAAACTATTAACATTAATCATTTGCTGACGAAGACCATTTCAAATATCGAAGATTCTGTTAATTAAAAAGTTTTGCCTATAACGAGTTCTAAAAGGCTCTTTCTTCAGCATCAAGGAGTGCTCACGGAGACGGCCGTCTGAATTGAGGGGGCAAACTGCTTGAAGGTCGCCGAAGTTGAATTTCAAAATTCGGAAGGAAAGAATAAGGTAACCTCGGAGACATCTTTCTTCGAATGTTTTAAGATTTGCCATGGATAATCTCTCTCCGTACGTAGGTCTAAGACGGCCAAAAGACAATCTGGTTGCGCGTCTTTGCACTCTTTCTAGCAACTCACGATCTCGAGCTAAATCTGGATACCACGAAGGACCGGCGTATTCAAGTATGGGTCGGACATAGGACTTGTGAAGTTTGCAATATGTTCCGAGAGAAGCTTTAGAGAAAGTTTTTTGTATTAGGAACAGTTTAGAGTTCGCGCGTTTACAAATATGAGAAATATGATCACTCCACGTATGTTTCGAGTTTACTAATAAACCAAGGTCGCTTTGTGATGATACCGTGTTTAATGTCTGTTCTATGATGGAATAAGGATTTTGCAGGTTATTGTTTCCGACGTGTAACACGACCCACGTATTAATGTTCAGAGGCATCAACCAATTGGAACACCATTCTTGTAGTCTATCAAGATCATTATGCAAACTTAAACAACTGATGTTGGGAATCCCGTAAAGTTTCATGTCGTCAGCATTAACCGAAATTGAGCTTGACAGACAGTATCGATGATCACTCTGCTTGCAAGAAACGAATAACACTTCGCAATTCACCTTTTGCGGGAGAATCAATAGTGACAGCCATGTTCACCTGACTGTATCTCAACAGAAAATGGCGTGCTGGTTTCGACAGTATGTATTGAAGAGGAGATGCGCAGTCGCCTACTACGCACACTAGTTTCCTCGAGCATGTCTGGCCTTCGTACTATGCGATCGGAAGTTGAAAAAATAACGACCCTTGTATATAAATAGTTCCGACTTCGAGTTTTATTCAATCAACTCTCTAATAATTGGAAGGATAGGTCGCTCATTATTATCTTACGTGAGCTTGCATAATTCAAGAGGCGTAACAAAGCCACGTTGCCACGTCTTGTTTTAATTTTAGATACAATTGAAAAATAAACTTGAATAAATATAATAGTATACTGTTTTGAACACAGGGCGACTTTCAGATGTCGTAACGCAGACTTACCGTATTAGACCAGTGCATGCAGATTTCTTTGTTCGTGGAAAAAATTAATAACAGAGAACAGTTTTTCGTAACTTCAGACGAAAAATGACTTCCAATCGCAAAATGTGTTATGTTAATGTTGTGGATATTGAAAATACATAAGCCGTGATTTTTGTCGAAAAAAATTAGTTTTCCAAGGTGATATTAACAAAAAAAGCGTGAAATTATCCATAACTTCAACCTAAAAAAATACTGAGTTTCTATAACGAGAATTTTCAAATTAATTCCTTAGGTTGATGTTATGGGTAATTGTTTGGTCATTTGTTAATATATATTACCTTTTTTTCGACAAAAATTACGGCTTATTTTGAACATAAAAAGGCCAGGTTTCCGTAAGTTTTATGAAAAATGATTTGTTTGCGCGAGAAAAAAAAAAATAAAAACGAAAAGCACGGCTCTCTCGATTTTTCTCAGAATATTTGATTTTTCGACCAAGGGTCAACTTATTACCTATTTATAAATACGTTTTTGGCTACTACAAGAAGCGTGTGACATGGGAAGTTGAGTGTGCAGTATCTACACTTCCTACTAAGTATGACAAAGATCCGTCAATAGTAATAATATAGGCATTTTTGTATTCTAATCATACTATGATAGAAATAATACCCTTCTTGGTGTGCGTCATCATTTGTGACGTCAATCCGAGTTTTCGCATGTCGTCTATTTTATTCGCTATTTTGTCATAAGGCTAACCTTAGATTTGATAAATAAAATCATCAGGATCTCATTCAGCCAAATTCGAAAGGGCTATGAAATTAATAATTACCAGCTTCTTTTTCCAACTGAAAATACTTGAGAAATTTCAAAATGCTGATGTTTTTTCGTGTATCTGGGCATATTTTTGTATTATTCAGATAATTATAGCAATAATATTAATATTCACTTTTCATGAATAATAATTGACCGTAAGCAACAAAGTACAGACCTGGCGAGAACTGTCAGTGTGACAGTAGAAAAAGACGTCAGACACATTTCCGCTACGAAAGTGATGCTTCATAATATTTTGAATTTCCTATTGATAGGTTGCTCTTGCGCTTAATAAAAACATCAACCAATTAAATTTTTGTAAGTCAAAGATTAGGGTTAACGTTTGTAATAATTTCAAACGGTTCATAATTGTGATATTTTGATAAGGATTAATCACAGACCTGCCTTTTTTCCCATTTCTTCCTACGTGATGTGTTAGAAGGACATTGAAAATCGATGACGCACATAAAGAAGGGTATTATTTCAACCACATCTACATGTGAATATGCATGTCAATAAATTGAAAAATAATGGAGAAGATGGATAAAACCGTTTATCCGGAGCTTTGTCATGGAATTGCTTCAAGGGCGACGAAATCAACAGGGAAACTAATGCCTGCACAGTCTGCAAATCGATGAATTTGGTAGTTTTTGTTGTGTTTCCGCACGAAATTAAATTTTGAGCTTTCATTATGTAAAAACTCAAAATCAACAATTCAATGTTCTTTGATTACACTTATTGGCTCTGATACCGTAATAGCTCACTTACTCGACTCAAAATGGAGTCAGTGAATAAATAGTTTCGGAGTACTGAGAACAAATACATTTTAAATGAATAAAAAACATGGTTAATCATGATATTTTGATCCCTATATTTAACAGTTGAAATGTTTTCAATTATTAATGAAATACCATGTAATAATTTTTGAATACTTATTTAATACATCAATATTTTCTCATTAACTGAATTCTTGAAGGTTGTGAAATTCTATTCATATTCCAAAAATTTAGCTATTCCAGATTATTCACAAATTTTGGAAATAAACAAAGCAATTGCATTTTATTTGTGAAAGCTTTTGATTTTCTTCCTTCCGTATTGTGTATCCAGATTATTTCTTGTTTCTCCCGTTTTCTATGTTTTTCGGAATAAATCCGGATTTGTCTTTTCACCTTATTTAAATTGTTAACTTGATAATGGCGACAAAGATTTTGAAAATAAGGATTCGTGACTAAACTAAGTTTATCGACTTCAAAGTAATTGGAATGTGGGAGCTTGCTACCTAACCGTAAGTAATTTATTTAGTCACTTATAGCCTTAAGGTTGTATTTCCAACCTTCTTTTATGGTAACAGTGCTGGTTATCTAAAAAAAAGACTGTTCGTGCAAAAAAGTTTTTTTTTACAGAGAAATGTGGTTTCAAAACAAACCATGGCACTAGGGCTGATATGAATGGACCTAGAAAAAAATGTTCTTCCGCCTTGGTCGATACACGACTTTGTTTCAAGCAGAGACGATTGCCGCTTCAGCTTGTATCTTATCTTATGTGATCACACAGGAGAAGCGATGAGCCAGCTTCAATCGATGTAGCAAAATCTAAACTGTCCCGGCGTAGGTAAGGCACTTAAATTAATACGTGTTGAGGATTTGGAAGGAATTATTAGTCGTTCATCACCGTACTAGCCAACGCAACCAACCAGAGAATTCCTTGCAGATGTTATTGAAGGAAATATGAGAGATATTTTAAAATGTTATCAAGACTAAACCGAGCCACTTGAAATGATTTAAGAACTGCACTATAATTTTTGATATTTTCAATGAACTTATTGTCCATCGACAAGTTTTTCTAGGAAAACGCGGATCTGCGGCCAAACATTTTTATTCTTTGGTTCCAGATCCGCAAAGCTTGATCTAGGAATATTTTCTTCTACTTCCGGTAAGCGTGAGGTATTTGGTGTCAAATTAGGTTTCTTAGAAAAACTGTCCAGTGCTTTTTGTACTTCGTCCAATCTTTGGAATCCGCAGGAAAAAAGTAGATTCTAGAATCGAAGACGTTTCTAATTGACTGGCATTATTAGCGAAACACAGTTTGAAAATTCTTTTTGGAAATAAAAAGTTGAGAACTTTTGGAGACTTGGCAACATTTGCAAAACCTATTGTTAAACTTGGCACTATTGATAATCACCGCATACCAAATTTCCACTTACCAATTATGTCAAGCTCTTGCTGAGATATTTAACCGTTTCCGTTCCGTAAAGTCAATATTCTGATCTTAAACTACTTTAATATAACCATAATCATAATGGAATACATAGATTTTAAGTCTTGAATCTTTTTATCCGAAGTATAGACACTTATGATAGTTTCCATTACTCGTGATGAATAGCACTAAATTTGTAGATAGATATATTCTGTAAACTCAATTTGTGCTTATAGGTACTGTAGGATTTACATCAAAATGATGTTGTAGGAACCATTGAAAATTCTTTCGGTTCACGTCCAACCTGCCCAATCCATAATTTTCTCCGTTTTGAATCAATTTTGGGGACTTGTATAAAACGCTTGCAAGGGGTGGTTATTGTAGTACTTCTGCTCAATGGAACAAAGCACCATTTTCAATTCATGTTCCTTTGCGTTCTATATTCTCATTATACTTCTTTTCCCATGTTAATTCCCAAATCTATCCTAACTTGTCTGAAAACAAACTAAATCTGCATGCTATTTGGGGCTAATATTCACTTATATTTAAGATCTATCGGCTTGAGCCTCAAGTACAGACAACTATTTCCCTTCTATCCAGTTTTCTTCATCAATTGTCATAACAGTATTACTTTGACCTCTTGGACTTTCATTATCTCCATTATCGCTATTTCACAGGGGTAATTTTGATCGTCTTAATCCTACTAGATATGATCCAATCTTCGATTTTACCTATTTCTCCCATTTTTTTATATTGGTATACCACCAAAGAGGTGTTTCAGCCAATATTGCTATAATCTGTTCGATCGCTTAAATGAGAATTTCACGTTCCGAGGTACATTTTCAGTACCATGCTGTTTTTCGTCATTTATTCTAATTTCACTTGATTTGAAATCATTCCACTATGTCCTTTGTATTGCGGCCACAGATGATCTTGATTAATATTTTTTGGATAATGTGGGTAAAAAAAGGACCAAAATGAGTTGCATTGCTTTATTCCATTTTGTGATCATGTGCGAATATGTGCAAAGCTATGTTATTTTTGACTGCTATATATTCCAAGTAATGGCTTCTTCATCCGAAACTACAGTTTTATTTTACTAACAAAAGTGTATATTGTGAAAGAAAACTTGATTACCTGAAAAATTAAGAGAATAATTGGTGAATACAATAATAAATAAATTTTAGGTACAAGCAACGATTTCAAACATTAACAAATATTAATACAAAGTGAGTATGATGTAGATAGATATAGTATTGTACGATACTAATTTGGTACGCACCAACCCGTTCACCGCAGCGTACACTGTTGTCATTTCGAGTGATTGATATTTTCACCTCTCGTCCCAGTCAAAATGATCGACTAATGTAATTCAGCCCAGAATATAAAGGTTGGCACGCCACTGCGCGTAGATACTTTTGTCCCTTTCAGTTTTAGAGCTATGTGTTTTTTGCCACTTGTAACTCGTACTTGTGAAAACATAAACTGATAAAGTTAATCTGTGTTGAGAAACCAACCAACGCGTTACATTTTTAACAACTAAACGGTCAAAAATCACCATTTTTCCAAATTAATCCCACAATAATTGCTGAATTTGCGGGTGTATTTGAGATCACGTTCGCGTTCCATTTTTTAATCGATGAACTATACAGTAAATCAATTTAAAAACTTGTGAGTCTGATCATAAATGATGTTTTTGCACCATACTAAAATTTCGGGCGCTTCGCTAGAAACTACAGACCTTTACAATTATTTTAATTATATATTCAATAATACTTGTCATGACCCTTAACGTGAAATAACACATTGAAAAAAATTCCATCATTCTTATCTATTGAATTTGTATAGGCATCTTTAAAGATCATTAAACAGTTCTACACTTCATCCTCAGTCTGTAGATTGTATTTGACGTTGTAATATCGAATGCATTGTCTCACTCTTTATAAATATAAATGAGAACCCACAACCTTTTTTCCATCTAAATGCGGTAGCTGGAAAATACTGCATTTAAAGATTTCCTGATATAGTGAAAATTACTGTCAGTACATTTTTCTCAAATAATCAGTGGAATCGATAGTCGATGAATACAACAAGATAATATGGGAGACGATTTAGAGCCAGAGATTCGGTACCGTCAATTCAACGCCGAAACATTCTAGTGCCAAGAAGATCGTCATATATTCCAACCCAAAATTTCATGGAGTACTCCTGGATTGGAATCCGAGTAGTACCGACAGTTATGTCGATTGAAAGTCTCAGGAACGCGCCAAGCATCCTCTGCGCCGTCGTGTGGAATACTGAACCAAAACCAAAAGTATGATTACAGAATACACACATCAGAATTGTTGCTCCTATGTATTTTTTATCTGCATATCTTTCTATACAAGTGAAGGAGATGTGGGAAAAATTATGGATAATAAAAATAAAGATATGACGGTATTCACTCTATTTTGCTTGTAATGCTATTTGGAATTATTTTTTTTTAATTGATTGCTTAACACTTTCCCTAATGATAAGATCAAGGATAAATTCTCCATTAGTGTTGTTATAAAACTCTTGTAGTGGACTGTTTTGAGAATTATGCCTTTTTCTCAATTTTGAAGTTCCCTGAAGATGCTTGGAAATCTAAAAAGAAAATACCGTCCCTCTTCCCCTGATTAGGTACCTTAATATTTGTCTGCTTGTATATTTATTGCGTATTAAAAGATTTTGAAAATGTGCATTTAATATAGTATCAAGGAAATGATGAGGAAAATATTAGAAAAAAAAGGGATGGATAATAAAACAATGAGAACGGTACAAAAAATGTATGAAACTTGTAACTAGTTGGAATAACAAATGAAACCTACGCAGACGGTATTGTTTTGCAACAAATGAAAGGGGACAACAAAACTTGAACATATGTAAGGGGCCATCCATAAAGTACGTCACACGTTAATGGGAAGGGAGGGTACCACCGAAGTGTGACATCGTGTGGCAAGGGGCAAGGGGGGGTCAATAGTTTTGTGACGTCACGCATTAAAATTTATGATACTTAAACGCAAAGTTTGGATGTGAATTAGAAACTTGAAAAATTTACGAACTTGATCTATATTTATTAATAATTTAGCATTTTATTAGATTATTATGTAATAAAAATGAGTTAAAAATTAAAATAGCTGTTTTCTCTCGAACATTTTCAAATACATGCATAAGTTTAAAAAATGTGTGACGTCACATCAGGAGGGGGGTTATAAAAATGTGACAAGGACGGGGAAGAGTTTCAAAAGTCCTAAAATTCGTTTGACGTACTTTATGGATGGCCCCTAACGAAACATAATAAAAGTATGGTATGAAAATAACCACGAGTGATACTAAAGCTATGATCATTGTTGATAAAACAGAAAAGATGAAGATAGGCATTGAAGATCAAAGTATAGAACAAGTGGAATCATTTTAATATCTTGGAGTTGGATCAGGACTCAGGAAGTCGTAATAAACAGGAGGGTTCAAAAATCAATAATTTACAATTGTGCTTATTTTTTTGCTACTCCATCACAATTTCAATAAACATTTTCTCCATTTGTATGAAACTTCTTGGTGCTCAGTGTATATATTTATGGAACAATAAGGCTTTGAAATTTACCTTCACATGAAAATTAATGTCGATGGTATATAAACGATAAGCATTTAAATACGGAACTTTTTGTGAATGGTGAAGTACAAACATAAAATCTTTTTTCAATCCATTGTTGCTCAAGGTATGCCAGTTCGACTGAAAGATAAATTCTGGTAATATACTGGCTTGTAACAAATCAATATATTTCACATATCGTATTTTTTATTAACGTGCCCCAAAATTTCATATTTTAGACATGTACACGTACAGCGTGTCCCAAATTCGAGGCGTAGGTATCATTTGGATCTCGAAAACGGTAAAAGATAGAGAAAAACAATTAAATTGTGACAAAACAGCGCAAATATGGGACCAATACATTAGACTCGATTGAATTTATTTTGTTTTCAAGATAATTTAAATAAATGAATTCTCGGATTCTTGTAATTTTTTTGTAAAGATATTTGAGAAGATATCATTAAAAAATAGGAACTTTTTGATTGTAATATTTCATTGTCTTTAACATAAAGTCATCATCAACTTGATTATTTAAACACGGACCTGGAGGTTTTTTCAACTTTACCAATTGGTTATTCCATTGTGGTAACCATAAAATATATTAAGGCCTAGAGTATTTGTTTATATCTCTTACAGTCATCAGTCAGCTACTTGTATAACCTCAATTATTCTCAATGGATGCTTTGAAAGACGATTCATTAAACTGCTCAGATGTCGTGGCACGCAAACGGCAGAAAAGCTACAAGTTATTTACACCACATTTATAGAAATCGATGGATCGGGAATGGAGGTCCATTTCAATAAATAATCTGATACGAGAGATTCCGACTCAGTTTAACCGTTTCTCTATCTTTCACCTTTTTCTAGATCTCAATCTTCGTATTCGGGATACTCTACACTACACAATAATAAAGGATGTAAGTAGCTATTTCTAAATTAGAAGTTTTATTGAAATAGTAGTGAATGACCTCATTGGGAAGGGGGAGGAGGGACGAAACAAAATAGGAAAGAAAGCCAAGGAGGAAAATAAAAGGAAGAGGGAGGAAAAAAAGAAGGACAGCGAGGAGCTAAAAGAGCTAAAAACACTGATAAATAGGGTGTTTGAGGAGAGCACAAAATTGTATGCCCTCACTAGAGAAATCACAAACACCAAGGAAGAAATAAATGAGGGAACAAGGAACCTATATAGGATGATCACAGGAACGCAAAAAAAGGTGCAGGAGTATGATGAATATGAGGAAAAGATTGCGAAGGCAGCAGAGAAGAGAGACAGGAGGTAAACAGGAGTGATGATGTGCGAAATGTGAGTGCAGGTGGACTCGGAGGAGATTGAAAGGGAAACGGAACAAATTAAGAGGGAGAATATGGAGAACATCAAAAAGGCCATAGCTAGAGGAGTTGATGAAGAAGAATTTTTGGGAATAGTGGAGGAGGAATGGCCAGAAGAGGGGTTCTTGAGAACGGAAACGGCTCAAAGAGCGAAGGAATGCCCAGATAATCGTGACATCATCTTAATGGTGGGTGGAAAAAACCAGATAAGAGACCTAGACCCATACCTGGAAAAATTGATGAAAAACCACCCAGGATCGCAGCATATGGTTGATATATGCGAGGACGAGGTAGACTACGTGGTGAACTATATAAAAACCGAGACAAGGAAAGGAAGAAACCTGAAAGAAGCAAGAATAGCGTACGTCCTGAGAGCGGGTGGAGATGCGTGGGCGCTCTTCAGAAAGGCAAAAAAGCTAGGAGTAGCGATTAGGGAGGCAAGCGCCGAAATACATACTACGCAGGGGGAGATAACTTGCATATTGGAAGAGGGGATAAATGTAGAAGTAGTGAGGAAAGCGCTGGAATGCGCAATCGGAGGAGAAAACACAAAAATTAAAGTGGTAATGCCACAGGAAGAGAGGAAGACGAAGCAGAGGGGAATCATAATGATTCAAAAAGGAGATAAGACGTATGCAGAGCTACTAAAAGAAGTAAAAGAAAAAGTAGAAATTAAAGAAACAGGTTTGAACGTAAAAAGGTTGAGGAAAACCAACAAGGGAGACCTCCTGATGGAAATCGAGGGAGATAGGAAAAACATAAATGTGTTGTCACAGCAGATAGCCCAGAAGACCGGCGCAACAACCAACTCAAGGGAACCTGAGGTGACCCTCCATGTTTACGACATAGATGGGGTAACCGAAAGCGACGACGTTCTCAGGCAACTGAAAAGTAAAGTGGACCTACGTGACAGAGAATCCATTGAGATTAGAAACAGGAGAGCAACAAATTACGGTGGGGACATCCTTACAGTAAGAGCAAACCTGAGAGCAGCCGATAATCTCTGCAATCTGGGAAGGATACCAATCGGCTTTCTTAACTGCCGAATCAAGAAGCGGGTACAACCAAGACGTTGTTATAGGTGTAAAAATTTTGGGCACACCCAAAAAGATTGCAGGTGGGAATAATATGAGCAACAATGAAAAAAAAAACATAGACATAACCGTGGGCGACCCGAGCGGTTCTAAAGAAATGGGAAGAGCAGACATTGAGCAAGGGAGGAAACGGAAAAATTCCCTCTCAGATACCTGAAATAAAAACCCAAAAGATTGCGGAACGAAAAGAAAAGCCAGCCTTTCGTCATCGGAGGAGCAGATTTATAAAAAGAGAGCGTGTGTTGAGTTCTTCAGCGTCGTAGATAGCTTAGAGACATACCTAAAACTGGTATGTGACTTACAAAGAGGGGTAACGGAAGTACCTAATACCCATCTCAAAATCAAGGAGCTAACACAGAAGTTTGCAAAAAACGCGGGAAATCTCAAAAAAGATATGGTGATGAAATGGTTGAACAAGCACCGGTATGAGCCAACTGACAAAATGGACATTGAAACAGGTATCCCAAACAGACCCCATAGGTGCACTTGCACGAAAGGAAACGGTGGAGATAAGCACGCAAACGGATCCGTGGTACGCAGGTGGAGTAGAAAAATGTCTCACCCACTTTGATGGAGTGAACTCATTTCAAGAATATGACAGGGTCGTAAGCTGGACGTGGCCTAACGAGATTTACAAAAGAACGGAAGTGATTGTGGGAAACCCAATAGATACTCCAGATGACTTCACAAAAATAGTGATGGTGAACCCGGAGGATCCTGAAATGAAATACAATATCCAAAAACTGTACAGAGAAAAATACCCCGAATTGTTAGATCTGGAGGAGTCTTTCGAGGTTCTGGAGCAGAGGACCACAATAAAATTAAAAAAAGACACGGGTGTAACCAAAAGAATAATTAGGATCAAGCACTCAGGGAAAAGAGAGGAGATATGGGACAAGCTCCGAATGGTGAAGGAAGAGATAGGAGGAAAAGGGAAAGTGGCGCTTCACCACATTAGTTCAGTGGTAACAACAGAGCTGATCCGAACCAAAGATTGATGTGGCAATATTTATCAAAAATAAAAGAATTAGAATTCGCAAGGTCTCGAAGAAGGAAGGGCACATAGCCATCCACTCAGAAGACGTGTCTATAATTGCTTGCTACATATCACCGAACATTAACAAGGAAAAGTACGTGCGAATGGTGGATGGTATTTTGGATTCCACACGGCTATCGAAAAACTGTATAATAGCTGGAGATATTAACGCTAAGTCGGCGATGTGGGGATCATCACAAAATGATTACCGAGGGGACCTATGGAATGACGTAATGTCGGCTGAGAGGTTAGTGATACTCAACAACGGGAAACCTACGTTTGTGAGGGGTAAAGCAGCAACGCACATTGATGTGACAATGGCGAGCGAAAAATATGCATACAAAGTAGCTAACTGGGACGTTCTTGAAGATAATCTCTTCACCTTCCATAGGTATATCGTTTTTGACATAGGAGTCAAGACACCGAAACAGGGGAGGAGAGCTGTCATATTCGACGAAAACAAATTTGCAGAAGAAGCCAGAAAACTTGATGTAAATAGTATAAATAGTAAGAATGTAAATAGTACATAAAGTGGGAATTTTAGAAATTTTAGAAATAAGTTCGTAGATATGCACAAAAAATGTTGTAACAGGAAGCACGTCGCATACACCGTCCCATATTGGTGGAACGCTGAGATACAACAAAAGCGAAAAATGTGTCTAACTACCAGGAGAATATTGCAGAGAGGGGGTAATCAGGAGCTAGTAGCCAGATACAAACAAGAAAATGGGATGCTTAGCAAGTCCATCATACGGGCAAAGCACTTGTGTTGGAGTAGGCTATGCAACGCACTGGAAGCAGATATTTGGGGAGAGGCCTATAAAATAGTAACGAAGACACTGCGGATTGAAACCCCATATGGAATCGATTCGAAACTGAAGGGCGAGATAGTCAAAAACCCACTAAGCATTTGAGAAGCTTTGAGAAGAGTGGTACCCACCACGCCTAAGGAGTTCACCCTCACGGAGATTGATAATGCAGCTTTAAAGATAAAAATGAGCAAATCACCGGGCCTGATGGAGTTCCTCCGGAAGCGATAAAAATTATTACAGGGAGCAGCCGGAGCTGGTTCGGAAAGTCTTAAACGAACTCCTAGTAGCTCAAGTATTTCCAGACGAAACTAAAGTAGCAAAGCTAGTTCTGTTATTGAAGCCAGGCAAACCTGCCGGGGTTATTAAAACACATTGACGGACAGTAGGAAAAAGTAAAGTTCGAGAATTGACAC